>JAQIWH010000685.1:0-42704 GCA_034695005.1 Cryptops parisi | reverse complement strand
ACACACACACAGATGAAATCTATGTACAGTATATACGTATGTATAAAACTTTTGGTTGCTAGTTTCTTCGATGAATTATACCAATTCCCATACGAAACCGCACATAAAGCCTAACGAGCACCAATTAAAATCCGGAGGAGTCTTCTGTACATTCAAAGAGTGAGTGACACTGTTGGGTCGTTGATGATGGCCGCGGGGTTCCCTCAGGCTCTTTGGCGACCGTGAGAACCGGATTCGGGGAGGGGGACAAAGAAAATGGTTCCGACACCACATCGACAAACTTTTACTTTTAAATCTTATGTTGATAACTGTAGTTATGTCTTACCTCCACTTAACCGAAAAGTGAGACGACTGACCAACTGGTCGTTTTATAAGTTAGTTTAGCTTGCGAGGGTAGTGGTATACAAGCGATACATCGACGATGCATCATCTTAGAATATTTAATCCGAAATACATTTACTACAGAAAGAACACGTGTCATCCAGCTGAAACGAATTATTTACTTCATTGAAGTTAGTATGGCGATGGTGAAATATCAAGTAAAATCAGATTGGTAGTTTCTGGTAGAACTCTTTCTGCATTAGCGTGAAATAGGTTCCAAGATTGTAATTGCAACTACGTCGACATGTACGTACACTTTACTGAAAAAGTTAATCGTCTCTTATTGGCTCCAATTGGATTAAATAAGGCAATGATACTGGTGACGCCAAAAATTTCACTCGTGAATACCACATAGTATAATCAAATTGCTTGTCTTAAAAACCATCGAAAGTGTGAATAATTCGTCATGAAGTCCATCAACGATGCCACACTTATTCTCAAATTCGCATTAGTTCTTAAATTGGTCTATTTCAGTGAAATTATGCATAATATAGTGCGAGACTTTTGATACGCTTTATAATCAACATCAGTTTAAGACGACAACAGATCTACAGTGCAAATCAACCCAAATCACAACATCTCGTTTATTCACATCGTTTCAACTTTCGTTTGACACGCGTGAAATCTACATACGACACCGAAGACAACACATGTGAAATCCATCGTGAGAAAAGCCTGTGCGAAAAGGGTGGATGATGTCTTAAAAAAAAACCACAGAAGATGACACGAAAGAGGAAAAAAGAGGGATGACACAAAAAGAGAAAGTAACGGGAACGAAAAATAAAAAGCCGAACGATGAAAAGGAGAACGTGCAACAGTGTGAATGAGACAAATGAGAGCGTGGTGCGCATTTGCAGCTGCGCGCGAGTCTGTGAACTAGGGAGATCCTGTGACAACATCCATAGCCTGGGTGCACAGTAGCGTGGTTTTGTTTCGTGGTGAAAACAGATTGCACCGCCCACTGATGTCTCAATTTGTCAGAGTTTCATTTTGGGACATGATAAAATAGCCTACGAAAACCCTAGGGAGAACCAACGAGCCAAGGAAGCAATATTCACTCCGTGCTGCTGCTGCTGCTTAAACAGATGACATCACGAATAAACTTGTATTGACTAGCCCTTTAAGTGTAAAGTGCAGTGCATCTTATACACTATAATAATAACACGTGAGTAACTGTGGGGAAAAAAACAAACTATAACTGGCAGAACAGTTCAATTAAATATTCCGAATGAAATTAACACCCAATGCTCGAATACCAAACCGGGCCAAATATTCATCCTTCGTGAAATCCATCATTTTTTTATGTAAGAATTACTAATTAATCCAAAGTAACAGCGTCATTAATCCGACAAGTACTCTTTATACGCATTACCAACAAAGCAGTTTGAATGTAAATGCACGAATTTGCTAATTGTTAAGGTGTGACTTTGTAACACTTTGGTATTATTCCTGACTTGCAGAAAGAGTACCTAATGAGGCGGAGTGTGGAACATCATTAAAAACCAGACCGAATTGTTTTGAAACGCATGTAAAAGTCAACGCTGTACGGACAAAAAAATATGGACAAAAAATCAATATCTTTTGGCTGGCTTGGCAAAGATTTTAACTTATACTCGAATTCGTGAAACGCTGCATTAAAACAGACTTCTATAATATAACGTACAAGTAACTAGTATACACCAGTTTTTAAATTTTCCCTGTCAGCTAATTCCAAGATTGCATCACAAACCTGGCTTGCTTATCTATCGTCTCTGCCCAGCCCCAGACAACTTTTTTCCCATAGACGGTGATGACCACAGCTACTGGTGTGCCAAACCCGCCTCAAATTATCCTATCTGGTGTGATATCTTCCCCACCCCGAAGCCAACTTTGTCCCTTGTTTTCAACCCCCTCCCCCCTTAAAGGGCCCAGCAGGGGGCGGTCGTTCAGAGTACCACCACCGCACGGCAGTCGACAGCCATTTATCACGACCAATAACGTTCCCGATAACATCTGCGTCACTACTTGCCCTGCACGCGGCCAGCCACAACCAATCAGCATCGCTAGACCTACCTTCCTACCAACGTACAAACTACATACCCCTCTCCTTCCTCCCCCCCCCCTTCGCCTTCTCTACTCCGACCTAAGGGTTGGACAAACATTTTCCTTTTTCTTTCAAATGGCATAGTGGAATGACGCACAAACCAAGAAAAAGGTCAAATTCGCATAAACAAGAAAATCTAGCATCAAAAGACACGAAAAACCCTTTTATCCCGTACATCCAGTGTTTTTTTTTTATGATCCAAGCTCCTTTGGTGAATTTCCCCCAGCAGAAATACTTTACATTATTTTTACCATAAAAAATGATTCTGTTCCACCATCTGGCAAGATGCTGCAATCTCAAAGATGGCAGCATCTCGGCAAAGTGTTTGTCTTCGTCTATATGGATTTTTTTCATGTAGCCCCCATAATTTAAGATAGTCATGTCTACAATGGACATTCACCTAACCAAATGTGCAACATCTATTATGAATACAGCACTGATTTACATATCAACGATACTGACAAGAGTTTTCCTGCAAGTCTTGTCCACACGATTATTACATTTGAGCGCTCTTTAATTTGGGGACCCGTCGTTTTGGGAAACCATTTTATAAAACTAATGATGGTGAGTAAACAAGCCATAATTGTACAAAGTATAGTAATAAAACCCAGAAAAGTTTCATTTTGGAATGTTTATTGACAGTGATCTACTTTCTTGAGCTAGAACACCAAAATGCTGTTTGATGACAGATGCCAATCTATAGATTGGCATGACATACAAAACAAGAAAATATTTTCAACAAGTTTCCAAATTTCTGTGGTTTTATAATAGATCAGCGTTTTTCAAAAAGTTCTTTTGTAATATTTGACATAGCAATAAGAGCAAGTGATAAACAGGCTGTTTGCGTGGAATTTACCACTTTTCAATTGGTACATCCCACTTCCAACTTCGTGACTGATGGTATGTAAAACATAGCTGCACTCGGTGGTTCGTGATAAAAGTTGGGTTTTTTTTTTTTTGCAGATGATGATGTGGCGTCAAACGACTTTAACGGCTTTAACAACTGTTTCCGTAGCTTTTCGACTATTTCTTTTACGTGGTTTTGTCCAGAGTGGCGGTTTAACGAAGTTCGACTGTACTTCGCAGGATGGCGCTAAATGTGACGGTAAAGTGATTTTCCCATCTCATTGTTACATCACCATTAACACATAACTTAGTTACTAAAGTCACTGTTTATTAAGTCAATCGAACGACCTATTTAAAAAAGTACATCCGACGCAAACACCCTGTATGGCACGTCAGGTAGGGGTCTACCTCAGGTTGCTGATGATAACGATAAAATTGCCAACATATGTTTCCCTACGGAAACCCTTAAAGAAGAAAGCCAACTAACGTTTTCTCGAAAGAGAGTCTCATTTCCCTTCCCCTTTCCCAACCTGTGCCCATTGATTCCAAAAGAGTACACAAAACACTAATGTGGCTCGCTCTCCATTCCATCCGGATAGTTCAGCAATAGTTCCGAGCGCCGCAAAAGTGGGTAGGGATGGCGCGTGGCAACCTAACTACGATATCTCTCTCCCCCTTATGTCGATTTTGGCCATTGTGTCTAAGCTGATAATGGCGTGATGGGGACTTCCGGTCGTGAAGGGTCACCGGGGCCTTAGTTTTTCAAACGAGGGTGGGCGGAAAGAGAAGTCAGTGGCGCGAGAGATGAAATCACAGCTTCGCAGCATAATATGCCATGTGGTGAAAAGAGAGAACTATTGTTATACGACGACGACGGAGGAGCTGGAGAGAGAGAGAATGAAAGAACGATGGCCGACTCCTAATCTACTGATTGCGGTTTGAATTCAGAGGCGACTGTTGGCCAGGTTAATGAGCGTGTAATTGGCCAAGCCATGGCTACAAGCGCATGAGCAAACTCTCTCCCAGCAAGATGCACGGAACGGAAAGCGACAGGGATCCAGGAGAGAAAAAGAGGAAGTTTCCTTTTCCCCCCAAATGTTAGACCTCCTGGGTGGAAAATGAGTTCGGAAACTCCTCACTCGACGAATACGAGTCGACCTTCTAATTAGGGAACGACACCAAGCTTCAGTTTAATGACACTTTGCACTACTTGTAACTTCTAACCAGCCAAAGAACACGTAGTGCACACCTCTATTTCCCACATACAGTACACTGGTAGAAAACAAGTAATTCGAGTCCCACTTCAATCTAACAAAGATTCCGCATCACAGGCAAACTCGGAATGCAAGAGATGATTGGAAACTTGTGTTGTCAGCCCTGAATCTATTTTCATCTAGTACTTCCACTGTGTAATTTTCTTATTTCATTTTATTTTAAAAAATTCACTATATGAATTTCATTTTTATATGCTCTGGTTGTAAAAGGAAGCAGGTATTTTGAGGTTTTTCTGAATTGTTGGTACCCTGCATTGGTACATTTACGGTACGTTTCATTAGTAAATAAATCATCATAACGTGCTAAAAATTTCAGATTTATTCATAAATTTCTCCAGGAAAACTCAGAGTTTACGTGGCTAAATGGCGGCAATACATGTACATGCTAACGTTAAATTATTTAATAATTAAAAAACGTTAATCTAATTCAATTATTTTTATTACTATTTGTTTGTACTTGGTCATGGGTTTATTTTGGAGAGGTTAGGTTATGGATTACGATTTTGGGTTAATTATAAAGGGGTTAGGTTAGGGATTACAAAACTGAAAGGCCGCCATTTTGCCGCGTAAACTCCGAGATTACCATACTCCAGTTTGAAGATCATTAATTAACAACTTCTTACTATTATCTTTCTTGATTACATAACATTGGGAACGACATATGCTGGTTGTGTCCAATTTTTCAAAACCAATAATAAGCTACATACTGTACGTTCGAAGGTAGTAAGTACTTTGAGTTTAACAAGGGCACCGAGTGGATTTACAGGTACGTCATTTGACCCTCGGACTTTATTGAAATCAGCTGAAATGATGATGAGATGGAGATGAAACTAGAACAGGGTATTATGATGAAAGAAGAAACGGAAAAACCCCGAGAAAACCTGCCCCCGTGGTGTCAGATCCCAAACTGAATCCACATGGCACGAGTGGGAGTGGAACTCGAGCCACTACCATCAGAGGTGGATAATGTGACCACCAGGGGTCTTATACGTTCGAAAGGCAAAATAAGAGTTCCTAATCTAAGTGATTCTTGACATTGCATGACTATTTTATCGCACCCTCAACGCATTGTTTCTAGTCTAATAATCAACAATGATGTCCAAAAACGAGCCCAAAATCAATGTATTTTAATAATCAAAACAATATTGTCGATAAAAAAATCAATGTTCTAAGAATTTTGGAAACTTTCAAGATTATCAATAACGTTTCCTAGCCGATTAGAAAACAAGTTTTTTCCTTATCCAAATTTTTTTTTCATGGATTGTTCAACCGTAAATCACCGAAGCCTTTCAACACGTCCAAAACACGGCCTTTTTATTATCTTCCTCCCTTTTCTAGCAATTTGTCCCCTCACCAGGTCATGTTCGAGTGGTCCGTTTTCTTGGTTTGGCAACGCGCACTTTTCACACTGGGGTTCCTTTAGTTACGAGGCAGCGGCATGACTGATGCCACCTACAACCAAACCTCAACTGCAGCCGTAAACAAGTCGTCTCCAAACAAACCGAAAACAAGACCTCATCTGCAAGTCGATGTTTCCGTACTTGTTTACGGTAAGAAAAGAAGATGGCCAAAGCCTAATGGGATGCTGTAGGATGTAGGCGGCGTGACTGTGAGGGGCCCAGGGGCCCTGGATCTGACGAAAGAACCACCGAGCGCGCGTGGCAGGAGGCGTAAGTCGCCCTGAGGCCCAGGGAAATTAATTTTACGCGCCTAATGATGAATAGGAGGCCAAGGAAAATGGATGAGCGACGAAGCGTGCGCGCTGCGTGAACCACCAACAGCTTATCCAGTCTATACGCTATGTGTGGGCCATTGCGAGACAAACGCCATTTTGGGTCCCGCAGGGCGAAAAAAAGAGAAAGTGACAGTAATAAAGGGTTTTGTGGCCAGTGTACAATTGAGCGGATAATCGCTGCTCACCACCAACCGGATAGGCGTTTCTGCTTTGATATCATCATGAACAGTTAAGAAAAAAAACAACAACAGAAGAATCATTGCCCCAAGTAGAAATAAGGAAGCAGAGTCCATCGTTTTTCTATAACTGGTGTTGTATAACCAACCCGAGACAACTGAGAAGAAATTCCAAGTACAAACGTTCAAATTCGTATATAAACAAACAAAAAATCTAATTCTGTTAACAGAGATGAGTTCAGAATACCACTAACTACTAGTTACTAAATTGCAACTACTATACTTTATCAATGTAGTTCGTAAATGACATTGATAAATTTGATCACAACTACCACTGACTAACTTGCCTAATACTTGCACATGTTAATCAGCAGTGACATTCGGATTTAAAAAAAAGTTGCAGATTAAACAATAAAGCCCTCATTTCATCTCCCACAAAATAAACAACTGATAATAAACTCGATTAAAAAAATCGCCAAAAAATACAACAAGTACCACTTAGTGACGTATTGACACATACAGGACTGGTACTTAAGAAAAGTAGGTACTACAAGCACTTATGACGATTTAATCTTTTTTTTCCTCCTTGATATCAATCGATACAAGAAAAGTTTCGACTCCTACTACCTACCTTAACAAGAACAGCTGGTGCAACGACAAATGAGAAAGATCCAGGTCACAAAGGACATTCTGCCATAGGCGCTCATTCCATCAGGCGATGTTCCCCCGTTGATCTGCCAAAGTCAGAGCACTTTCTCTACAGGGGTTCTTTGGTGCACAAACACGTGCTTGGGTTGTTTTTTCTTCTTTTCTTGTCCTCGGGCACCGTTGTATTCACAGTACAGGGGTCTCGGATAATAAAAAAAAAGCTGAGCTTTAACAAGCTGTAGTTCTGAAAAAGATAACGTAATTCAACATCAGCAAAGCATGATCCAACTCCATTCAGAATTTCCAAAACAATTCAAACCATGAGTCAACAGGAAGGAACCGTCCAGTGAAGAACTTTTCTATTATCAGTTTAAGTTACAAGTTATGTCTGGTCACCTAGCTAGTGCATCAATTTTGGTGGGTGGGCTCTCAGAACTTGTGAAAGCAAATACTAAAACACTCGTTCTAAATTAACAAAGAAATGTTATGCTGTAATGATGTTCGTATTCATGTTTAATTATAGTGTGTACTAAGACACATCTACAATATGATTAAATTATAATTATTCAAACCGATTTAATAACAAACTTTTGTGCCACTATTCGTCGCGAAGTTTGACCATTTTTAAGAATGGAACAAAAGGCACATGACAAAATAATCTGTCTATCCCAAATGTCATCAGCCAGAAAAAAAAATTCAATTCATCTCTACGAGTTCATCCCTACATCTCCTATCACAATATGCCTGGCAACAATCTCTTCCGATTTAATCATCTTGGCAATTCATTGCAAACTTCAATCTTCACTCGCCTTCATATTTCATGATCACAATTCATTCATTATTCTCTTTATACCTATTATATATATAAAGTTTACATATCTACATCTACAAGTCACTTGGCCCCCGAGGTACCATTTTTTTCCTCTCCCTTTCACTGGCCCCACTTCACCAACGGGAGTGAGTGAGCTAGAGCCGAGTGGCACAGATGCTCCGAATTTTCGACCATTATTGTGGAGCATATGGTAGTGTGGTAGCAATACAAAGTCATCGACCACCACCACCATCACCACTACCACCGTCGTCGTCGCTCTGTTGCCTTTGAAACCGATGCTAGCCACGTAGATTAGTCGCCTGATTGCCCCAAGCGGTGCAAATGGTCATTATTAGCACCAAGCAGGGGTGCAGGAAAACTCAGGCGCCAAAAAGCAGGGAGATGATATGTCAGAACAAAAAAATAGTAAAAGATGAAGAGGAGGAAGAAAAAAAACGAAACAAAACCAACACGTGCTGTATTGTGGACATGGCAAAAACACGTCTATTTGGTCAATTCAGAATTGACTTCAAAAAATTAACTTGATCATGTAGGCTATATTTATGAAAGTACTGTATAGTATTCAAACAGTCGAAAAGAAAGATCGATTCGAAAGTTACACAAATAATAATAATATATTAAGTCAGGAAATGTTCCTTAAAAATAAAAGTGACAATTCTAGCATGTTTAAAATAGGTCTTAATGTGTTATTTCAAAAAATAACGACTTATTTTTGTTTAAATCAATTTGAGTATGATACTGTATAGAACAAAAGTGGCAATGAAAAATGAGTTGTTTTTTTTTAAAAAGAAAACAACAAAAAACTTGAATGAAAGATTCAGCAAACGATGAACACATAATTCTAGGCAATGTGTACAATAGGGTCAGCTACTGACAGACACACACAACTTGCAACACCATCCAAGCCAAAGCAGTAAAGTAAACAGTTCCCATTTACGCGAGGGGAGAAAGAAGCGTGCATTGACGGTATAATGAGCTTAAATGTTGAGTAGCAAAAGATAAACGATGACTGCCTGTCGAGTATATTGACAAAAAGGTCATTCCAGGCCCTCACCTGTCCACCTTCCTTCTCTCCCCTTTTCACAAAAAAACACACACTCGAGACAAATGATGCGCAATATGCTTGTTTTATGAGGCCATAGACTACAATGGCTACTAGCCACTTCAACAGCAGCGTTCATTTTATATATACTGTACAATATGCAAGATAAAAATATCTAAATTTCAGTCTCGTGTTTACGCTACTTATGCCAACGGAAAATTCCAAGTCGTAATCTCTATACTTCAACAATATTAGACTCAAGTAGCTATTAGTACGTTGTTGCGTTGATGAGCAATTATTGTTTTTCAAAGCATTTTGTGCATAAACACTTCAATACTTCTGTTTATCTAAAAGTATTGAAGTGTTTCTGTACTGGTTTCCATAAGTTTTAAGAAATCATTCTTGAAAAAAGTTAAGTTGAAAAAGGACTCTGAACGTGCCTCGACCCATAACAGCCTTGTCATATGACTTTCGTATGACAAGAAACGCTATTCTTTATTAATGTGCCTTCACACTCAGTTTATCATTAGAATTCCTATTTTCAACTAGGATCATCGCACCACGCGATCCAAAAGTGAACATCTGCAACTAGCCACCATTTCTCGATGGCTAACTTTTGATCAGTAGCAAACTCTTCCGGTCAAGACGCAGATGGAACTTCACTGGCAATGTTGACCTTTTAGCAAAGCAGATAAACACTCATTTTTCTAACTGACACGGGCTATTTACTAGGCATTGCCTGCCATCATAATCCATCCACCGTGTTAAGGGGGATAGAGGAGGAGGAGGAGGAGGACAGTGCAAAGAACAGATTTGTTGGGGTGTTTGAAAAGGAAAGCGAGGGAGAAGGGGGGAGGGGGTTTAGACAGAAGTCGTTTGTTCGGTCAATATTGGTACATGCACTGCAAAGTGGTAGTCCTTTGGAGCTTACAGCACTTTTCTCCGATGGCTAGGTTGAAGGTTCTGTTAGCACAGCAAACAACAGGGCGCTGCGAGGCACACGGCGACAATGAAAGGTGAGCAGAGCTCGTCATCGAGACAAACAACACACAACATCATCACTGTCATCGACCAACTTTCTGATTTGTTTTATAGTCGATTACACTACTTGCATCGCATTAACACGCGCCATTTCTATGGATCTCTTAACGCCTATTACTAATGCAATCTATCGTCTCCGGTTAATATTGAATGCAGTACTTTACAAGACACACACCCCCCGCTTCGTCTACAACACAGATACCGATGATAGCCACAGGGTTTCGATAGTGTTCCCAATCAATTTTAACCATAAACAGAGCATCTAGAACTGATATTAAAAAATAACCAAAGTTCACAGTGTAACCATGCAAATAGAAAAAAAAACTTGTTTGTTTTTTTGATAATGTTTTAACGTAGAGTGATACTGTTCTTTTGTTAGCGAACCAAATTTTTTAAACAATTTGAAATTAACACGTAAAAACATCTTTTTGTTTTGATTTGTGTCATGTGTTTATTCGGACGGATTCAAGACAATAACCGCTTGCCCAGGTACACTTTCTGTAGCCAACGCTAGTGGTTTAAAATTCGCAACAAAAATTGGTTACTTAGATAAACTATATGTAGTGAACTCTACATAACATTTATAAAAAAATATATGTATTTTTATTGATTTTCAACAATAATGTACAATAATTCGGCTATAAAAACTACCTGTAGCCGTACTTAATACGTAGCATTTTACTCAGCAGACAGCAACACACTTTCAGAAAGCCTTAACGAAACACCAACTTGACGTGTCAATTTCTTCGAAACGACACGACATAGATCCGTCAAAATTTAATACAACAAAATGTTCCACGGGCTATGTCTATGTTCAAAATGTCATCACTGTAGGTCATCAGGAACTCACCAAAAAAAGTGCTCAAAGAGGACGATTCATTCTTTAAATCGCCAACCCAACTTACATAAAAGGTTATAAACAGATAAGAAAAACACCAAAAAAAATGGAAGAATACAGACTCGATATAGCAAAAAGTGATAATTATAGTGGCATTAAAATTTGTAAGTGAATAAACGTGCCCACTAATTTTAGAATTTCTTCCCATCCTTTTGGCAGAAATGAAAGAAGAAAAAAAAAAGTTAAGCTTTTTCGATTCTTCGATCGATGCAGTTTACGAGGCGATTTTCATCATTTTCCATGCCTCGCTTCCGCTCCTTGAAGAAACCCGTTTTTTTTTTGTCTCCTCCTCTTTTTTATATTCCCACTCACTTTTTGGCGAGACACAAATCGATTTACTGTTTAGAACCCAGAGCACCGAGCACCAGGAATACGATCGATCGAAAACGCTTGTTCCAGGAACTGAAAGATTCCTGGTTTTCTCTGCCAAAACGTGTTGTGTTCCCGTTAAATTCACCAATGAGAGATGTTGTGTACAACAATATTTCACAGTACAAACTTGCAGTGTGAAATTTTTTGTTATCGACGTGACCTTCTATACATAAGTATCGTACGCAATGGAAAACGATTTATGCTGTCCACATGCTTGCAAAAAGTAAAAAATCTTGACTGAAAACTTAATTTTACACAAATTCGTGTTCATTAAGAAAACCGACTTTTTACTGGTTTAAACTTATTTAAACTAAAACTAAAGACTTGAGGGAGAGAGAGGGGAAACAAAAATTAGAATTTTCCTTGCGCTACTTCAATTAATGCCAAAAGAACGCATGATTATTCATGATTCGAAAAAAAAAGTGAAACCGGCAAGAAAATCGAATAGCAGTGAAAAGCGGACAACTTACAAGAGCATGGAAATGCCTAAAAGTGACAACAAAAAAGATGAAGAAAAAAAGGGCAATGAATGTAATTCGCATTTCGACCACACAAGTGGCCTTAATTAAAAACCGCTCTTAAAACTGGCAACGGAAAAATGGTTCCAACTACTAATCATCTTTCCATCAACTTTTATGGTCAACTTTTTGCGACTGTCATAGAGCCATGCATTTTCTACTTTATGACCCTCACTTCTATCCATTCTGTGCGATGCACCCAAGGCCCTGGAGGCGAGCTCATTGGTTGATAAATATGGATAAGTGGGATGCCATCCGAGAAGAAAATGAACCAAGAAGCTCGTAGAAAAGAGACGACGACGACGACACAAGGTTTTATATACGCGCAGGCAACCGATCAATTACCATCGTTTATTCGTACCATTAACGAACGAAATGAGCACAAAGCAGCTTCTTTCAAGTTAGAAAAAGAAAAATTCCAAAAGGCCATCCAAACTAAACACAAATGCAAAAAACAAATAAAAAATAAATAAAATATATCATTAGACGCCCCTTGTCATCAACACGACACATCTATTTTGAACGTTTTAAATTTTGTGGTTTGTAACTATCAATAGCAAGTGATGAATACTGATAGACGTAACAGACAGCCAAATCAGCGCAATCAACTTGCAGGAGCTTCGGATACAGAAAATTAGGACCATATAATTATTCCAGACTTTCCAAATCTACAGGGTGTCAAACTACACGATAGTTAAAGTTCATCTAGTCACACCTTCATGAAAAAAGTTGATCGCAGACACAAATGCTACGTACATGACTACATCTACAATCGAGAACTAAAAAACATCAGACACAAACTAGAACAAGTACATTGAAAACGCTTTTTCTAGCATTATACGCTATAAATGTAGTTTCGCTTTATTAGAAGAATTTAAAATTTATGCGATCTTGGAGTTATTCGATTTACGCGATGTTTTGAGTAATTCCATTTACGATTTCTTCAACTTTCTTTTTATGCAAATTTTGATTCATGCAGATTTAAATTAATGCGATCTTTGAGTAACGCGATGATATTCGAATAAAGCTTAGTGCACAATTAGAATTTTCCGTCCGGAAAATGGCACGCGCACCATATTTCGAATTTTCGATTGGAATTTTTGGTCTGAATTTTCGATAAATCGTCCGTGTGCCATTTTCCGGAACGAAAAATTCTAATTGTGCACTAAGCTTTAGGTGAGTTTTGAGACATTCCATCTTAAAGTTCTACAATTTTCAATTGAATTTTTTATGCGAATTTTGTTACGTTAAGCTTACGCAATTTTCGATTTATGCGATTTTCGCTTTACTCAACTTTTGCTACACTGGGCCATATAGTATATTATTTTAAACAACTGTGAATGTAAACGTTCAATCTCCAGCTCACTCATTCACAAACTTAGACTCGCAGACTAACAAACTCACAAGTGAGCTTTTAATATAAAGCGTATAAAAACCTTAATATCCCACCCTGGTAAACAATACATACACTAAACAGTACAGTATATCACCAGTGATAATAATTTTAAATTTGTTCTTACCCCACTGACTGGGTAGACCTTTTTTTTCACACCTTCAAAACGTTTTACCTCTCTCGAAGAGTTTGTCAGGTAGAAAACAAGGCAGAGAAAAATGAAAATTCAAACAACAAGAGTGAACCATTTGCACAGCTACAGTCCGATATCTCTAACCACACACTAAAAAAAGTAACTTCTTCGCCATGTATGTATCCCCATATAGCATAGCGTTCATAATAATCTAAAGACAAATCCGAATCTTATTCTAAAAAAAAAAATAGAAGCCTTAAGAATATTAATAGCGTATATAATAAAACTTCGATTTGACAGAATTTGATTTACATACTCTGCGTTCCATGAATTATGATGTCTTGCTCGGATCATTTCTGCTTCAAGAGTAAACGCGGATCTTTTATTTATATCGACTGGCAGCGTTTGGCCACAAATATCTTTTCTTTTTTTATTATTATCTTTTAGCCAAACTAATGATGAGATGCTATCAACTGGTTTATGAGATGACAATTGTACCGCATTTCTTTTTAAATGAAAATTGCAATCCCGTCAACATCCAAATGGTCTAGAGATCAAATGAAAAATATACTGCAGCAGAATACTTTTCTTTCGTTGGCATTCACTTTTTTTTAAGGCCCTGCTTTATATAAAAGGAAAACAAAAAACTGGGTTGATAAAAAAACAAACAAACACTAGAATGAAAAGTAAAAAAAAAAAAGTACAAAATTAATGGGAAGAATCAAGTAGGGAGAGAATAAATGATTACTGTCATAAAAAAATTTATTTTTTTTAAATAAAATAAAAATCTTTTAAAATAAAAACAGCTGTTGAAAAGTCAAGCTCTAAAAACGAAGCACTTTTCAAATATCAACTCGAAAAATCACTCGCTGACAGTTTTGAGCATCCAATTACTGAATATCATCAACGTACGAAGAGTTGCATTCTTTTGTTTAATTTCGGACAATTGGAACTGTTGCGCGAGAGTAGAATGACGTCACTCAAAAAATCGATGAAGTTCTCATGATGGAGTTCTCAATGCCAAAGCGAAACCTTCTTTTGATTTAGAATAGAATCCTCAAAACTTAGCTTAGTCACCATCTTTATAGTAACCAGTCACAAATTGTAAGTTTTGGTAATATACTTTTACATCAGCACAAGTCTTAGAGTAACCTATATCGATAAGTTATTGTAGTTTATGTTAAGAGTTACCAATGACAAGTTTCAATGAAATTCCATAATCGAACTTAGAAATATTTCACAATATAGCACATAGTAATACTTGGTACAGTAAAGTCTACAAAAACAGCAAAACCCATAATTTTGTTTGAAAATCACATCCGTTTTGTAAGACAAATGCCAAAATCCCAATGTATCACCAATGCCCGTGCTCGCGAAAGTGTAAAGATCCAACAAATTAAACGCAACATCAAATAATTTTCCGCTTAATTGCATCACCAATCACAAGTTGAACCCCTCTTCCACCAAACCCTCTTCTCTTCTAGTGATTATAAACAAGTCCATACAAGCATCCAATGGAAGTTACCAGATGCTTCTTGCGGCACGAAATCTATTTTTCGATAAGTGGACAAACTTCAACAACAAAAAAGGGGATTTTCCTCGTTCACCAACTAACAAGCTACCGTGGACATAATCTAACCTACATTAGAAAACTTCCCCCCTCCCTACAACCATTCCTCCAGTTTCATCCCACTGCCAAAAACTACCAAACAAACAGTTTATAGAAGTCCATTCATTTGTCTTTCATTTTTTTTAAACATTTTTTCTTTGTTGGAAGTCTGTTCGAACCACTAGGAGTTGCATGCAACAGTGGTAGGTGGCGGAATCATGAAGGAAAATTGAGACCTGGTGGAAAAACCTTTCCTGCGTAAGCTTCTCGGCCTTTGAGGATTGGCACAGCCGCAAAGTGCCCATTAACGATGTGGGCACAAGAGCAGCACCGCCATTTTTGCAGCTTTCCAATTAAGGCACTATGTGCAAACCCAAGCAACAAGAGCATCTACTAAAAGAAAAACAAAAAATGCCTTACCAAAAAAAAAAAAATCAATGTTCTGAATAATGCAAAAAAAATAAAAGGGTTTCTACAAACAAACCAAGAACGTCTTCCATTGTGAAACTTGGTTTCGATCGAAATTGCCAATACAGACTTTTCGACTGTCTGTATCGATCGGCAACGTGTCACTGTTTTATGTGTCAGTTATAAGATGCGGAATATAATAAGATATTTTTGTTTTGTTTTGGATGATGATGATTAAACGTGTATTTTCAGCGTTCTGAAAATCCTATGAGGTCGAAATTACAATACAACTGTGGAAATACGTCATCAGTACTAATCAGTCAATAATGAAGATACAACTGTTATAATGCTTCACTGAAAGCATTAACTAAAAATTTAACTAAAAACAATTCATTAAATACCGTCCTTGTTAAGCAAATTCAATTAAGTTCAGTCACATCCACATGACATGATTCGATTGGCAGTGAAATGTTTGAAGATAATTTCAATATTTAAGTAGTATTATTTTTAGTTGACTGAGCATCCGAAAAGAATAATGAACAAGAACACACAAAAAAGTCAAACAAGTGAACTGAACAAAATTACAATAAAAATAAATAAACAAATAAAACAAAAACTCGATTTGACTAAACTATAAACTACTGGACTATGCATCCGAAGAATTCTACACATTGAAGAACGATCTGATACAATTTGGGGAAAAAATATTTTACGAAATTTTTTACATTAGAGTCATTACCAGTGGACAGAAATGGGAGATGACCTAGTTGATGGAAAATCAAGAAGACAAAAGATGTCTTCCAAACATTTCTTATAATTGATGCGTTTGCCTACAAGAGTTTCCTTTGATTCCTTATGTTACTGTTTTGATGAAGGTAAGGTGACAATTAGAAATCCAAACCACCTCGAACTAAACAAAAAAAAATTGCTCAAACTTTTTTTTTGACTTTGGTGTTTTCAGGGTTGTTAGTTCACAAAACGTGAAGAACAATAGTTCCATCATCATTAGATGATTCTCCACATCCAGGCCTCATAAAAGCTCAACTACAAACACACACAAAAAAAAAAACAACTACCAAACAACAAACCAACTTCGTGCCTCGAGAAATTACAAACATAAATCTCAGCCAATCCCAAGCAAAACTCATGAGAACCCAGCACACTGCCTTGTTGGAGAGGACATTAAAGAATAAAATAAAAAAGCCAAGTTCTTTAAAAATGTGTACGAGAGAAACATAAAGGGATTAAAGCAACAATAAACAAAAACAAACCCCCCAAAAAAAATGAAAATGGAAGCAGCAAGCAGAGGCGTGTCGACAAAACAGGATTATGATGAATTAGCCAACGAGCTTAGAGATTGGAGAGGTTGATATAAACAGCCTCCGCCTCTCATCACGTCAGGTGCTGATGGACGAGCCAAGAAGTGGAAGAAAAACTAGACATTGGGTGATGGTATGGATGGATGGACAACCTTAGTGGAAAAGTCGCGGAGGGAGACAACAGGGAAGAAGGAGGCCATCTTATCTTTTTCCCATCACTGCAGAAGCTATGCCGACAATTAAGGTCACCTGTCTCTGGGTTGGAAAAGTTGACAAAAACTAGCAGTCAATGGAAACCGAATACTCTTCGAGTTGATCATCCTAGACAGTGTGATGGATGAAACGTTGCATCTAGTCTCATGAATGGAACTGACCAAAAAAAAAACACAAAAACAAATAAAAAACGTAACTTTTTTTTTCCCCAAGTAGACAAACGTAGAAGAGAAATTTTGCGCAAAATATTGAATGTGTCGTATGCTCATTAAACAACATAATAATTAATAGATTCGACAATCATCCGTTTATGAAAACTTTCCTACATAATTCTTACAACTCCTTAATCCAGCATTTCATATTCCAGCATAGCATATTATACTAAAGTATAATAGTAATAAACTTTAGTATAATATGCCATGATTCCAGTGATTAAAAGTCATGAATGAAAATCGCGAATACCAAAATATATGTTCAGTTCAGAACAAACAATTATAAAAAAAAATGGTGTTTTAGTGAATTAAATAAACAATTTCTTAAGTTTTAACCTCGTAACAATGTATGTGCAAAAAAACTTTACAATTTTGTATTAGGATTTTTCATATGATTTAATCTTATATTTTATATACTCTTTATATTAGCTTCATTTGTGAGTGAGAATCAGTGAATGAGTTTGTGAGTGAGCGAGCTGGGAATTGAACGTATACTGTATGTACTATCGAATGTAAAAATAAAATCGCATATAAATAAATAAATCTAAAATTACTAATTAATAAATTAATTGTGTTCAAGTTTAATAGTAGAAGCAGAGATCCCATACTTTATACAAACTTGAAGAACTGAGTCAAGGTTTAATGTATCACAGGCTTTTGATTTTGAAAAGTCGGTTTGTACTAGGGTGACTATAGTATTATTATTAATGTAATTATGGATAAGTAGATACATTGTAAGTGAAATACCGGGTATCGAATCACTTAACGATCGCATAAATTAAAATTCGCATAAACCAAAATTCGTCATAAATCGAAACGTGCAAAAATTAAAAATGGATTGTTTGCGTTATGTATGTATGTATAAACTATAGCTCTATATGACAGTACCGTGTATAAAGAGTATGTTTAAAAGCATTTTTTAAATGTGTAATATTTTCTACTTCACATTACAATTAGTTTGCGTCGCAATTATTTAATCAAATTGTTTCGTTAATACCTAACACTGTTGGAATAATTGAATTATATAGTACTACAATACTAACCTGCTTGTATTGTAATGTCAACAGGAAAATTCGAAATTTCCTTAATCCATCAAGTTTATAGAATAGCCTATTACACAATGAACCAATGAACGACATCTCATAGCCAGATTAAATACGGTATAGCTAGAAGTTTTGTTCTTATACCCACCACCCAAGATAGAACAAACTCTCGTATCCCCTGTGTCGACAATTCTAAGGCGACGGGCTTCTAATATAATATTGACATCCAAGTCAGTATCATCATCAAGCACGAGAACACGTCAACCAATCATCTCAACGAGACAATATAATAGCTCGAATATGACAAACACAAGAACAGGTGAATAATACTGGTATTGCATTCAATCTATATTCATTCATTCATACGCTGACGGCTGACTGTTTGTTGATCGGTAAACAATTTTTTTGATACGTATGACGAAGGAAATTCATTAAGCGAAAATCCATGCACGTAAAGCTAATAATTCAATTTAGTATCGTTGGTTGCCGTCAATCGCATGACAGCGTTCGTGCTTCGAACAGATACATACAGACCGGGATGTGGCGAGAACCATCTGATGTTTGATGACATCACTTGTCTTTTCATGAATCACATACCCCTCGTCCACAGTACTAAAAACAATTGAAAAACAAAGGGATGAGACGAACAAAAACAACAACGATAAATTTGGTAGCCAGACAGTGAATCAAGACTACAAACAAACATTTCGTGCTGTCGACAAAAACTTTTTATCCACCCAATATTAGTACACTCTTGCATGATATTTAACGCTGTGAAAATGCTGACATCTGTATTTGACCATAGCCTATAACTTATTCTGTTTGCTGTATCGTATCAATGTAGAAAGTCTAAAACCAATACAGTATTTTAACAGCACAGTTCGAACTAGTTTTCGTTTCCTACAGTATAAGAACATTAAATTATGAAAATTCTATTCAATTTTGTCATCCCACATGTAACAATAAAAAAATATAAGATCAAAAGGTAGTAAAAAAAAATTTTTTTTTCGGCAATCATTCATCTTGCACGAGTTTAAGTCTATCCACCATCTGCACCGTAAAATTTATAAAAGCATCAGGACAATCAAAACGGTGACATCTTTGATCAATGCGAGCAGTCATACAAACGTATTCATTCATCCTGAGCGAGTAACATAGCCAAGTTAACTCTTCCTTGTCGGTTGCATCTGTTGTTAATTACGTTATCATACGTAGGTAATAAATGTGAGTTTTGCTTCCATTTTGAACATGATTTCTTTCTTGGCAACGCTTAGTAAGAAAAAGCATACACAGAATGTAACAGCAGCCACTAGCAAAATAGGGATTTATGAATAATAAATACTGGAATTTTCAAATGGCAATATTATATACCGTTAGCCTACTAGAATTAGATAACCCTGATGAACACCGTATTTCTCTAACCCTCCATTTTACACGATTTATTCAGATTTGCGCGAATTATCTAACCAAATTCAAAGAGATAGTGTGGGAGCTAGTTAAGCATCGCCACCAGGAACCAAGGGATAGACAGAAGTTATAAACATCATTGGTCCTGGAGCTTAGAAGCTAACACGTTATATCTTCTTGTTGAAAAAATTCATGAAAACCCAAACCCTACTACTGTACGTTGTGTGAAGTTATTCAGTACATAACTTTAAAAATAAAGTATCACTGAAATGACATTCGTAGGTTGCTTGTCGTTTCATTTGATGCATCTATTTAGCCAACATCAAATTCTCGGTTTATTTTTTTTCTACACCTACAAATTTGAAAAAATCCTTCCTTAGATTCATAAAAAAAGGTCTAAAAGCAGGGAAACCTTTGTCAAACCTGAATGAACCTGTACTCTGCCATGCAACTATACGTATTTCCACCAAGAAATGTAAAGTAAGTCTGGATTGTGAACTTGACAGAATAGAGGTAACAGCAGGCAACTAGGGAGACCAAACAGGATTTGCACAGTACATTCGGAACAGAGAAGTACAGGTGACGATGGAAGCGATGCGCAACACGCGTGCGCATTCGACTGTTTATCCATTAATCATAGCGTTTTGAACACCTGACATTAAATAAAATATACACAAAAAAACAACCCTGTATCGACTGCTCATGCGGTATCGAGTGAAGTGAAGTTTGATACAATGATAAGAAAAAATTTGAACAAGCCCATGGAAACAAGATACATGGTTCAAGTATCTTGGGGGAACGGCAGAAGATATATGACTCAATTTCAAACTTGGCCAGAAAACATGTTCTACCACACTGACTTACAATGACCAAACTTTTAAAAAGTTGAACAACTCGACCAAAGGTTTCGGCAGTCCATGTCTACATATTGTCATAAAATGTGGAAAATAGTAACTGTACTTGAAGTTGTGATCTGTAGCTTCAACATGTAATAGCTCAAATACAATACATATAAAATATACTTGTGTTATTTAAAGGTTCGTTCTTGAAGTATGCCACTTATTTTGATTACTACTGCGTGCCAGAACTGCAATGTAAAGGTTACAACAGGGTCATCATTGAACGCTTCAAACCATACAATTATTATATTGATTAATTTGAAACGTATTGATTATATTGATCATCATTCTTCGTTGACAGATTTTCCTGATTTAACACAAAATTTTAATGTCCATTTTTAACTAGTCCTCTTAGAGGAAATTAGGGAAAAAATAATATATATTGATAATGTCAATGAAATATATAGGCCTACCACCCAGTAGGGAAATCTTAAAGAATATGTTTATACTGTACTTTACTTACTAGTTACATCTCTAAGACGTTTCACCTCCCTCCTAAGAGGCTTCATCAAAAGAAAAGCAGAAAAAAATGAAATTGCAACATAGCTGAACTGATTAAATCTAGGTTAAGTGAAATTAAAAAATGGGGAGGTGTAAACAGTTCATGTTCTCTCTTGCCCTACTTTCCCTTTTTTTCTTTAGTTCCCACTTGACGAAACCTTTAGGAGGGAGGCGAAACGCCATGAAAGTTCTATCAGTGGGGTAAATATTTTTTCGTTTAACAATTTTTCACTTGTGCTAGATTACGTTTATCAGGGTAGGAAATTATGCTTTTGAAATCTTAGGGAAGCTATGTAGGTACGGTATCACCACTGAGTATGATTTGTCAAGTACCCAAGGAAAGCAAAGCAACCATAACCTCCAAAAAAAGATTGATCTTTATGGATTGAGGATGAAATCATTACCTCCTTGCGATAATAGTTGTACAAATTGTCATCAAGCAGCGATAAAAACAGGCAAAAGGTGGGCCCGTTATTTTCCCACACAAAAGATAAGAGATCTGGTTATGGCCAAATGGGCAAGATCAAAACTTTTCCCAAGTCATTACGAACTAGTTGATGCAGTAGTCCAGGAAGATCATCGCTGGGTGTCATTTTGTTTCTTTTTTTCCGCTTGTTCCGGAAACGGCCTCATGTTTTATGGTGGGAATCACACACAACAAGCAATTGTCACGAAAACGGAAACCTAAAAATCTATTTCCCTCCCCTCACTATAACAAAGTCTCTTTTTTTTTCCTCCCAAGAGTCCACACTTGGAAACCCGCGTCGGGACTTGCGCACGACGACGACCCCCCCCCCCCCAAGTACAGAGTGAAACATCTCCGCTGATGCAAAATTTGCCAAAAACTAGGAATCGTTAATTAGACGTATGCACCTCTCCAACAAACAACAAATGGAGCGGTTCATGATGCACGTGTCGGTATCACCCTGCAGTTTGATTTGCAGGCCATTATGAGGTTGGTGCGTGTTGGTGTGTAATACCTTGGCAACGGGGTGGGACACGAAGTTCATCGATGTTGTGATAATTGTTCAGTTATGCCTCTGCCGGTGGTACACGAGCAAGCGTGATCCGTGTAATCACAGGTTTGCAGAGAGCATCATAAATAACGATTCCAACTCCTCGAATCACGCTATCCCACTTGAAGCAAGTGCGTGGGCGGAGACACAACATTGACCACCCCCCTCCCTCACAACATTGTTTTTTTAATGCCAGAAAATCGTAACCCCTTTACAACACAACCAAATCGCGGCTCCAAATCGCGAGCAGCACCAGTAATGATATAGCTTGACCTAGCAAATTATACCAGTCACCCATCCTCACAATGAGTCATGATAACATTTTAATTAGCATGACTAGCATTATACATAATCGATACAAATTTACCTGTAGGCATGCGTTTAACTACATCAATCGATACGATAACACAAATATCGTATACAAGACACACTACACAAGTTGGACAAAGTCACATATTTAGACTTTACAATACAATACGGTATTTGATTTTCAAAACGTTTATGACAAGCAGCTCCACGAGATTTATAGATACATTGTATCTATTAAGTCGAGATGGAAGTACAGTCGAGCCTCATACCAAGAGTTTAATTTGTGCAGCATGTCCTCGCTATAGGAAAACCTCGTCGTATGAACAGCATTCATAAAGTGCCAAATTTTCATGCAAAACTTAAAGTGTCTCCCTTTTGACAAACTTTTCGTTATAAAATAAAATGTTTTTAAATCAATTTGCATACATAACCCTGGTTAATAAAGCTTTCGTTTTTAAGCTACTCGTCACATGTTTTCTTATAACTTATCTTATTCCAAGACAATGAGGTATTTCATCTTTCTTATACTGTACTCACTTGTGGAGAGCATGGTTTGGTTTATTGTTAGTTTAGTATTTATTATTGGTTCACTAAGCTAAAAAAAATGGAAACTCCGTTGTTAGAAAAGATTGTGCTCCGACACAATTCCTACGAGACTTGTCGAGTAACAGCTTCTCCATTGTCACTGAACGGTGTTCGTTGTGAGAGTTTTGGTCGTTGTATGAAGAGCAATTTTACTTTTGAATTCATTCTTTGTGTAAAATTCCGTTGCAGGAGTAACTTGTTATAGTAGACTGGACTGTAATTGTTGTATAGTATTAGTATTAATAAACATTTAAGTTTATTGTTATATAATACTAGAAAATACCCCTCCCCCCCGTGGTTGGTGTGATAACCACGGGGTGTCTAGATGTATTTTACTAGTTTGAGATAATGAAATTTTTAGTTTACCATCTCATTAGTTATTACAGCTTACGCAGTTCATTGTTGTCATTTAAATTTGCCTTACGTTATGGCTGACAACGAACTCTTAAGTTACGGTACGTCAGCGTTATGTCAACAATGAATCTTACTTTTACTAGAATGTAACCCCCGTGGTAGGTATAGTAACCAAGGGGGAATCTAGTTATGTAAACATTCCATGTGATATCGATAGCATGCATCGATAGCATTACCATCGAAACGCTAACACAAACTTATGCAAAATCGGTGGGTTACTGTTAAAAATCGAGGGGGTTACGCTACATCGATAGAATCGCGTTACGCCTCGTGCGTTATTTAGGGTAACTATTATATAGTGATGATATGCCTTACGTTATGCCAACAATGAAGATGACGCTAACGCAACTTAATAAACGTAGATGTTTATTAATACTAATTACTTATATTTGCGTATATAAAACTGCATTGCGTGCTGCTGTCATACCACCCTCCAATTCGTAGTAACCAAAAAGATTGATTCAGCGTTCACACTTTAGAATGCACACAAATCCATGTCGATTGCGTTTTAAATCAACAACAAAATACGCTGCAATGCAAATCTATTTAACTTCCATGTTCATGATATCCAAATACCAAAAAAACTACATGCAATGTATTTTTAACATGAGTGCATTGTTAAAGTGCAATTTTCACATTTTCCATGTTGAAATATAGGAAATATACAACAATATTTAGGACATTTCTCCAAACTAAGCACCGATCTAACATATTGCAGACTTTTGATAAGATGCTCTATGACTGAGCATATCAATCAATCGGCTACTATGTTACAAACAAAAATTCCGTACCGTATATGTGATCTTAAGAATTATGATAATAAAACTAATATCGCGCAGCATAATGCTTATTCGTGATTTGAATGTTAATCACTATTGGAACAATGTTTGCATAGTACTAAAAGATTGATGACTTACCCATACGTAGTTAGAATTGAACCACATTAATTGCTCATTGATCGATGTCATCAGCATACAACACTCAGCCATCAAACTGGTTTGGAAATTGATTGGTCATGTAAAAACATAAAGAAAAAAAATATAACTTTTGATCTTAATTACAAGATTCTCTTATTACATCATAGTTGACAGCCAATCACTGTATGCCATTTCATAAAAAAATTGTCATGAAAAAGATGTCACGAAAATGTTTTTCCTTATAATTTTGGACAAAGCTAAAATTAATCGCATTCAGTTTTGCATTCTCTTCTTTTGTTTGAAGAAAGCAAACAAGACAACTAAGTAAATGTCTTTTGACATTTTTTTTTAGGGTCCAGGAATCATGCAAGGAATTTGGTTTTAAGTTTTTAATTTGAAAGGAAGAAGTAGTGATAAAAACATCTCAAAAAATAAGAAATGTCAATCTGTCATTAAAATTTCAATCTCACAATCATACAAAATAGTTTTGTGTCACCTTTTTACATCACTTGATACCTGAGTAATTTTCACAGAATTTATGTATTTTTTTAAATATATTTTACACAATTCAATTGGATCAAAATCGGATACCAAGATGAAAGTAATTAAATACCACTCTATATCAAAATTTTGAATTTTGTCATTGAATTATGCGAATTTATTATTTTAATATTATATAATTTGTATTAATTACCTGGCATTACTCCATGATGGTGGAGAATGACTTTTGGAATTTTGTAAATAAATTAGTGATGTTATATGAAATACAAATGTTATATAATGTTAATGTTATATTATATTATATAAATATAAAATGTTATATGATTGCATATGAAGATATTTTTTTATGTCGATACGTCAACCAGATTTTTATCAGAAAACAAAAGTTTTCATGCTGAACCACAGTGAAAAAGAGTGAACTGGTACTCACCACTGCACGCATGGTTATCTTGATCCAATTAGTTGCGCATTTCATCAAAATACCAAAGTGGCATTCGCGTCAATTTTTCATCAGCAGGCACATGTTACGCAAAGCATTTCGTCGTATGTGCATAGGCTAACAAACGAAGAAGAAGAAAAAAATTGTGATTTATTAGCTTGGGTTGCAGAGACTATAGACACATAGAAGCCTAAGCTTCTATTTTGAGTAATTGCCAGTCTCGAAACATGTGAGAGATCGCACGAAGCGAAGACCAAGAATGTCAACTAATTTATGACTTCCATATGTAGACCACCCACCAAACCGCACTTACACCATTAGTGGCCCTCAAGACTGACTGTGGGTGTTACTTTGGGTCACTGAAAATTCGAGCATTTCGTCCATTCAATAACCGAACACTCACATGTTGCCAGACTGTACGGAAATCATTTGGACTGTAATTGTCTTAAACCCCTACTAATGGTATCTACGGTGCATTATATTTATAGCTTAGCCCACCAGGCAGCAGCGCTGAAATAGGAATCCTCCATTGACAAAGTGTCTATCATTTTTTGTGACTCAATTCAATTATGCTAGTAACCATGAATAATATTTTAAGCAAAAGTCATAGTTGTTACTTGAGATAAGGGTAACTAAGACGCAAGTGACTAGAACACACGTTCAATGAAAAGATACACATAGTGCCTCAACTGTTCTAATGTGAAGTCAAACGTTTGACGATACAATGTTCGCCAATTGACTTTTTTTCAATATACATTATTATAGATATTATTATTATTATTATTATTATATATTTTATAAAGTTTATAGAATCGATACTAAATTCAGCTCATCACGTGTTTAAATAATGTAGCCAACGTCCTAAAGATTTTTACGTTGTTAAGTCGAAGTTTCATTATCGCATTAACAAAGTTATAGCATTGCATAACAAGGTGGCCTAGTGGTCAGAGCGTTTACCTCTGGCGGCAGTGGCCCGGATTCGCCTCCCACTCGTGTCATGTGGATCCAGTTCGGGGTCTGACACCACGGGGGCAGGTTTTCTCGGGGTTCTCCCGTTTCCTCCTGCATCATAAAACCCTGTTTTTATTATCCTCATCTCATCATTTCTGTATTTCTAATTTCAATAAAGTCTGAGGGCCAAAGGTAGGTAGGTAGGTAGGTAGGTACTTGGGGTTTAACGAGGGCACCGACTGGCTTCCTCAGACTTTATTTAAATTAGAAATGCAGAAATGACGATGAGATCTGAGGGCCAAATGACATAGCTGTGAAGCCAGTCCGTGCCCTCGTTAAACTCCGAGTACCTAGCTGCATAGCAAGTTTTTTAATCAATTATCATATTACCATTGTCACATAATAAACCCATGTCTAATGAATGATTAAAATGCACATTTGAAATTGAAAACAATAGCAGTGAAAGTCGTTGTAAAATCGTTGTTTTTTAGTAGGTGTATGATAAACTAATTTGACACAATAACTTGATTATAAAACAGCTGTTAGCGATATTAGTTAACTAACTATACCGGTAGTGATTTTTTTAATATGGCTAAAAAAAGTTCGGTACCGGTAGCTTTTAATGATCCAGTCTAGTATTGAACTTCACACGGTTAGGCTACCATCTGAATGTAAGTGTTCGTTTTGAAATGCAAGTTTCAATAGTGGATTTTAAAGGTTTTCATCATGACATAGGTTATTGTACTAAAGTATAATTTGTATAACTTTAGTACCGGTATGATATGTCATGATTTCATCAATATCAAGTTAACATGAACAATGTCTCAATATTTTGATGCAAAACTACGACAGATATTCACCTTTGAAATCAATATCATCATGAATTCCCTATTGGAGGGGAGACCATTCAATTGTTTAGCTATTTGTTTGATCTGTTGTTACCCACCTCCCACAATAAGAATGCAAGTTGACAACCCTGACAAACGCGAAGTTTTGGTCCAATCTTAAATTGCTGCCAAATTTTCTGGAACTGAACTGACAGATTCATCAGCTGGTAGCCCCCTACTAGACAAATTAAACAGGAAACAAGTCTTAAAAATGGCAAACAGCATCGACCACAACTTTTCCAAGATGTACACAGTCACTAGGGGTGACATCCATCCATCACATCCTCAATGCCAACCTCAAAGGGTTTCCAATTCAACCTTACAGCCAGGGTCATCATTGGAGCTCATGAGCGTGAAAAAAGACCCACCACACGACTACCAAAGGACACAAAGAGGGATGTGCATCAGGAGGGCCTCTACCACATGGCCAAGAAATACCGTATGTATACTCGTCGTCGTCGTCGTCGTCTATTCAAAAGCCACTCTCTACGCCTTTCACTCACACACTTACTCCTCTAGACCAGCAGCAACTCCACCTCGATCCTTTCTTTCGCAACTCGCGACCAATCCGCACGCCTTGGGAACCACTTCCACCTCTGATTGGCGGTGAAGGCGGAGTCTCGATGTCAGCAAACAGGGCAGCGGCTCGACAGCTTCGCTTTCCACCAACGCCATCAGAAAAGCGGGGCAACAAGCAGCAGGTTTAAGGGTGAGCAAGGACTTCTTCGGTGAGCCTGCGACGCGAGTGAGAGGGGGCATCATCAGTTAGTAGCACCCCCATCATCATCAACAACAACAACCACAACGTAGTAAAACGTCAAATGAGGAAACCCAGCAAAACGCTGCACGCTTCCAACGTTGGATTGTAAAGTTTGGCCGACGACGAGGTGCAGTTGGCGGACGGCTTGCACCCAGTGTTGCGGCGGCGGATGTTGAGGAGGCGACGATGAAGTTGTAGTAGCGGCAGGAGGAAGACGGTGGTGGCGGCGTTAAGCGCGCGCCATGCCGGTGATCAGCGCCGATTCGCCTGGCGAACCGAGTTTGTGTGCGGGATGTGGGGCCAAGATCGCCGACAGGTATTACCTTCTTGCTGTAGACCGCCAATGGCACAGCCAATGCCTCAAGTGCTGCGAGTGCCAGCTAAGACTCGATTCCGAGCTCACGTGTTTTGCCCGCGATGGAAACATCTATTGCAAAGAGGACTATTACAGGTAGGTCGATTCGCTCACACTTCATTCTGTTCACTTCTAAACCTTAGAATAGTAAAATCGTTTCTCGTATTTATAATATGATGATGCCATTGTGAGGCTCAGCTGTGGCATTTCAAGGTTGACGTATGATATAGCATATAGATGGTGGCACATTATCGTTATAAAGTTTTCAAGCGTAAAGTATTTAATCCTATACTCTATGGATTTTGATTTTCTTTGGTTAATTTATTTGTAAATTTGTACTTTATTCCCATTGGGATGTGAAATTTGAAAATAAAAATAAATAAATAAATAAAAATAAAAAAATAAAGTAAAAAAATAAAATAAAATTGTCACGTGACTAAAATAGTGTACGGACGTATTGTACCCAACACCAGAAATAGTTTACAGAACAAAACCCATTTTGGGCGATGTACAGTAATTATAATAAAGTGGAATACGGTCATTGGGATCACTTTAGGACGAGTGGTTTTTGATAACAATAACCGGTTAATAACAGATTAAACAATGGATTAAAGAACAATGTTTTGGGACCTACTGATGATGATGATAACAATACTCGCAATTGATAACATTATCCGTGATTATAAATTTCACTGTACATGCCTACTTTATGTATGTAGTGCAGTATATCAATATTAATTTTTGAGTTTTTTAAAAGTACAGCACCAGGTGGAAATATGGTTTTTAAAAAAACATGAAATGGAAATACCGTACTGAAAAGTATCAGTACTATAAAATTTAAAAACATATCTACATACCGGCATAATAGGATAAATATCTTGTCATGGAATGGATCAAATTAACATTATACTTTCCAACAAAACTATAACTTTTGTTGACACTGACACACAGGTCTCGATTGGGTTGAAAAACTTAATGAAACATACTTTATGACAATGTTGATTGCTACAATGAATCATGACTAGGGTAGATTAATAATTAATATTAAAAATCACATTTGTATAACACGCTTTTGAACTATAAGTTCACACTTATCAACTGGTACACAGGTGACCATACTGTATATTCATTTAGGTGGGTATTTTTGGTGCTTAAGGGGCGGTATATTCCATTTGAATTAAATGTAACGTAGATATGAAGTACAGTACAATATGTGTTCATTCTAATGGAATAAATGATATTGAGCACGCGAGTATAAAGTACTGGGTACAAATAATTTATAAGCTATAATAATGGGTGTACATTGTATAAAAAAATTTCTACACTGTCATTTCAAATCAATAATAAAAATAGTACTGAACCTAATTTTTTTTAGCAACACAGCTGTATGTATGTTTTTAACAAGTGCAAAAATATCATACAATGTTATTGTCATTATTAAAGAAAAAGGACAAAAAAAAATCAAATAAGGTCACATAGGTCTATTATTTAATGTTTTGTTCTGCAGATACCAGATACCTCAGCTGCATATACCAAATCAATCTTTGACAATCTCATTTCTTTGTCATCATCTACGGAGTGTTTCAAATAATTGTCCGAATGCTTCAGACAGTTACAAATAAAACCGTTCGTGATGAACTATAACTAACACTAGCCTATAGGATAAGCGCGTGACATGCTTACATGGTATTATAACGTGTAACACAACAACCGTGTTTTGTCACAAAATTCTATTTCTAAGATAACATTTTTTTTGTGTGTTAACAATAGTTGAACAAGTCTGTCCTTAAAAAAAATATACTCTCCTAAACAAATGGAATCAAATCAATAAATTTTGATGTTCATACAAATTATAGCACAAGTTAGTTATAGGCTACAAGAAATTGAAAAAATTATTTGGTTAAGTGTCACATGAAATTTGACCATTGGATATTCAAAACACATCTTCTGTATCAATTATCGGAATTAATTATACTTTTTGATCCATTATTTGACAATTATTGAAAACGTATTTCGTCGTCAGTCAGAATATAGGTTATCTCGAGGTTTTTCCGAAAGACTTTTGCTACCGAATGGGAATCAATTTTAAAAAATAGAAAATAGTCTCAAACATTTATCAGCTTAATTTTGCAGTTAGTGTGTTTTACATTCCACTAACTAAACATCAAGCATCTATAAAAAAAATATATAAACCTGTAGTACAACAGCAAATTGACTTCCCAAACCTAACGTAACTCCTCTCATTGCTTATTTTCAGTAAGGCAATCCTATCGAAATGGTACTTAGTAGAACAAATTACCCCCCCCCCCGAATTGTAAATATCAATAACAATTCCAAACATAATTTCAATCTGATGAATTGTAAATCCTCGTTCGCATTGCTGCAAAGAGCTATAGTGTATATCGGCATTAGTGGAATGACACACAGGTGACAAAATTGATTTTAGGATGTTGCACAACACACAGCAATGAACATCAAAATGGAAAAAAACAAAAAACAAAAATCGATGGAAGCAAGAAATGATGGATAGCGTAATTAGTGTCATCCAAACAAATGCATGCCAATGAGAAAGGATATTATTAGTGCTTACTTTACATAAATATAATATAAGTATCCAATGACTTTTTTTTGTAATATGGCTCAATTCTGTATATTACTCGAACATACAGAATTGACTTAAATTTATTACTATTTACTCAAATTTGTACATATATTTACTCATATTTTCTGTATTTTGTATTATTTACTAAATTTTAACAAAAATTTAACGTCTCCAGTAGTTTGCCAGAGTAGTACAGATAGGGTAATGTTAAATCTTCATTGTTCTCGATTTATGAACCATTTCAAATACACCATTTGTAATATAATTTTATGAATACAAAGCAAGGTTGAAAAAAATCCTTGCTCAGTGGACATAACAAAATAATTTTTTTATATACTGTCTATGACGCTGATGAGCTGGAATAATACACACCTAGTGTCTACTTTATATAACTTTATGTTCTTTGTAGTGGCAGTTTTGTGATGCAGTCACTAAATTTTATACCTTACTCGAGTACCAGTTTCTGTTCAATTCTGAATTATTTACTAAAAAATATACCGTGACAAAAGTTTCTAGATATAAAAGGTAGTTGGAACAGTATTAATGTCTGTCACACCTCCCTTAGCTTCAATTGCAAAAAAATACATTACACAAAACAATAAATTTCCAACTTTCTAAATGCATCGTTTTGCTATTTACTCGTATATACAGCATCAAACTTCACATTTATAAAATTTAAACGATAAGCAATTTAATTACAATAGACTATTATACTCTTTATATTAGCTTCACTTGTGAGTGAGCTGGGCATTGAACGTATACTGCCATCTACAGTCGTTTAAGAAAATATGCCTACTTATAGTCTAAAATGTACCAAAAAACGTATAAATCGAGAACCCCTTCGCATAAATAAAGAACCGTGTAAGTCTAATGTTGACAAAAAATTGCACATGTAAATGAATAAATAAATAAATAAACGCAGAAATCAAAAATAGAATGACTCAAAACTCGCATAAATCAAATATCGTATGACACAACGATCGCATAAATTTAAATTCGCGTGCAAATCAAAATTCGTATAAATCGAAACGTGCAGAAATAAAGCAAAAATGGAATTACTTCAAAGACGCATACATTGATTATCCAATGACTCAAAAATTGCACAAATTTTCAATTCGCATAAATCGAAACATCCAGAATGTTTTTGACATTACATTTACATACAAATTTATTACATACAAAATTACAGAATTTTATCTTATAAGTTTTGTAATTTGTATTTTGTGTTTTGTGTAGTTGTCAATTGTGGACCCATGGTCTGAAATTAAAAAAAAAATAATAATAATAATAATAACATGCGGTATATATTTGTGTATGACAGTATATAAAGAGATAAAATAATTTTTAATGTACTTGTTTTAATTCATTCACTTTGTTGGCACGAATGAAATGTGAAATGCTAAACCTATCTTCAAATGCGTCAATAATAACTTAAAATAATGATTTAATCGAATGCAAAATACGATCAAATATACAGTGTACACCTCCCCTATCTGTTTTTGTCAATCAATTGCTATTCTACACCCATCTCACCCAATCTTAATCCCTTGGCCAAAAGGACAAACAAAAAGACACTTAGGGTTAATAAACAACCAAGTGGAAGAGCGTTAACCTTTCGAGGAGCACGAGAGATTAGTACAAGTTAGTGTCCAAAGTAATCCAGTTCCCTTTTACGAACGAGATGTTCAATCCTCTCCTACCAAACCACTATGTAAAACAAGCGTCCATTTTTAACTACCATAATGATAATGAATGTCATATTTCCCAATGTTATAAACTTGACCGAATTAATTTTGTCGTTTAGTAACAGTGTTGATGTCTGCACGAGACCGTACTGCGTATTTCGAATGTCCGCCGATACGGAGCCGGGTATGCTGTTAATGTTACTACTGTACATGTTTTATGGAAATTAGTTTCGGTTCGATCCAAAACATGAGAGTGAATAAACAGATTTGATATATATCGTGAAACTGGTTTCCTTCACTAGGAATCTGCTACAACTTATTAGACATTCCATTAGACATTCGTAAATCATTATTATTATTATTATTATTATTATTATTATTATTATTATTATTATAACAACAAGTGACCTATTCGTCTATGCGCTTAACATGTACGACGTTTTTCATGTTGCTCATAAATATGACTTCATTCAGCTCATAAAACAGTTATTACAAATTTCACTTAATACAAAGTCATAATACAAATTTTTAAAAATAAATACTTACAGGTTCACTTAGTGGTAAAACCGAATCTCTTCCGCGATTTTACGTATTACGAGATTCTTGGTAGTTGTTACAACGAGATTTTACTTTATGTGAAATACGAAAAAATGCAGCTCATTGTCGATACAGATTTCCAATTGAGCCATTTTCAACATTATATTCTAGGTATGAGTAAACAAATATCTTGGATACATACATTCTTGTATCCAAGTATACTGTATATTAAAGCACAAATTCGAATAGTCGACTTAGTCTCACGGTTGTCTTGTTGCTCATCAAATAAAAATATCGACAGTATCTCTCTATACCCTCACCTGAAGTATGGCATATTATAAACTGCATTTATTATATGAATTTCTATAATCTGTAAAAAGATTCTTGTATACATACAGTACACGTTTGATCATAGAAAGCAACATGAACATGCGAACATTATACTCGTACATTTTTTGTAGTTACAAAATTAATTACTACATTTACACACCTAACTATCCTTCCATAATGTTTTTATAAAAAAATATGAATGACAACACTATTTCAAATCAACTCCATGGTTTGCATTTACAGTTGCGAAACGCGGTTATCGGATTCATCCAAATAATTCCACCAACTGATGAAGTGACTAACATGTTTTACAATTAACGGTTGGAAACTTCACTATAACCAGTTAATTTAACAAATCTATTAAAACCACCACAATAACACATACAGTAGGTTGTGCCATCGGTTTTTCAATACTACCGTAACAAACAACACACTTAGGTGATGCATCAAAAGACACAACCTAGTTAGCGAAACAATCATAGCACATTCTCTTCCCCTATTCTATTTATGTATTTCACTTTTAGCCTATTAGAAACAAATCAAACTGTTACTTTTCTGACAAAGTTCGATGGATGCTGGCTCAGTACGGCATCCATTATTTATATATTCATTTTATTATTAATTTACTCAAGATTCGGAGTGCGCCGATGGATCGAATGCACAGTTAGCTATAGCTGTGGTATGAGGATCAACAATATTGTGATCACAGTCAAAAAAAATTTAACAATTTTAAATGTAAATATACCGGTACTATGGGTAAATAGTTTCAGTTAAGTGAAATTATAATTTCATATTTCTGCGTTCAATTATTATTCTGAGATAGATAAGAAGGTATTTGTGGTTTAAGGAAGGACTGCACCGATTTCCCTTATGTCAAATAGCCGTCACATACTTTATTTAATTCGAAAAATGCCGGTACGATGATGAGATAAGGGTGAAAGTGATGGAACATGGTTTCGTAACGCAGGAGGAAACGAGAGAATCCCGTCCCCGCGGTGTCAGTCAATTATTCTGAAGAGGGTCACAAAATGTAAGACAAAAGGTATACACGGTCCAATGCATACTTGAGACTGTAACTAGTTTACTAAATAAGTTGCATGCGCTACTGAACTGAAACTTGGTCATTTGCTATAAGTAATAACTTCGACACAACGTTTCTTCGCTCGTTCCAACGGGTAAGATCAAAACGAGTGCAACATTAGAGCTCAACAACGGTACTATTCTTGTAAAGTCTATAGTCAATTGTCTTTTGTACAAAGAAGACTATCTTCACACTAACTAATCGACAGTAGTCTACGTGAGGTCGAGACAATTTGAACACGTTTATCAACAAAACTTTTCAAAACAAGCTATTTGCACTGAATTCGCTATAGCTTGCTTGTAAACTTGCTTTTCGTACTGAGAGCAGCACATTTTTAAGAAAACTCTTCAAAACAAACTACTGTATTTTCACTGAATTCACTATGTTTTGAGGAAAATTACTCTTTTTTTTTAAAGAGGGGAGGGGGGCATAAAATAAGAGAAACGAACGTTAAAATAACAGCTTCAATTTCCGAACTAGAAAACATCACAGAGTGTGTTTGTTCTCCATGGAGTTGATGATGCCAACACTAACACGGTGACCAGCTCGTGTTGCATATACTTGTACGAAGGGCGGTGAGAAGAAAATAAGCATGTTTTGGTGAAAAATGAAAATTACGGAATTCGAGTCACTCGTTAACGACGCGTATCTTATGTCAGCCACCATGTAAGCTCGGAACCCACACCGTGTGTTTGGCTGTGTCAGCTCGCGGAGGGTTTAAGCCTTTTGGAAATTTGTCGGAATAGAAATGGGCTCGTTTAGTTTCTCCTCGTTGAAAATTTACTCTCTCGGCTGCGCCAAACCTCTGCGGGAGATCCCCGGCCCAGCAGCTGTATACATTAACATTATTTAGCCTACGCTCTCGTATAAATTAGCAGCATTTGCACTTTGACTCACCCCTCTCTCTCTTTCTCTTTCTATGAATTTATTTTTTAACATTTTTCTAACTAAAAAAAAACAACCTCTTGTCAAGCATTTACCTTAAATTACCACCACTTGCTTTTTAAGCTTAGGAGTATTAACAACCCGATGTCATAATTTTAGGGTTTGTTTTTTTTTATCTCAGTTTCTCGCAAAGTTCGAATGCAAAACGAGCATCTGTTGTATTAATTCCATTCTGAATAAATCGTGTCATGTTGTTTCCACAAGATTTCAACGAAAGTAGCTTACTAGATACTGTACTTCTTCGAACAGTAAATAAATAAATACTAAACACAGCAACATTTTAATAAACGTTGTTGTGTATATCCATTTTGCGCCAACTGGTCTAAAGCCAGGAAAATTCCACCTACGCAGCAGATAACTTAGCAGATTCATTTAATAACTTAAAAAAAAAATAACAAAGCATAATTTTTTGTGCCATTTCTCTACAACGTGTGTTTAAGAAAAAGATCAACGTGACATCGATTATTTAAAATAATCTTTCCACGAAAACTTGAAAAGTCGATGACACGTAATTTCAGTTTAATCCCGATTCAATGCTTATTTCTACTGTAAAACATAAACCTTTATGTAACAGGTTCACGATTAAAACTTGATAGAAAAGTTTTCCAGCACAGCTGAATCGCTTAACTGCTACAAGATATTGTCGCAATAATGTAACTATTATATATACAGTTGTAAGTGTGAATAGAGGCAAGGTGAAGACTGTACAGGTGAAAAGCATGCTATACAGGGGTATTTCATTGCTGCACGTTCAACTTATAATATAATAGAATAAGTTACACTTTATCTCCACCCTTGTTGTGTTATCCCACAATATGGTCGAGTGATACTTCTTCATCGTGTAACATAGATTTTCCATCTTTTACAATAAATTAGCTATGCAGTACCGGTATGAGAAAATAATGCATAAATAAATAAATAAATAAATAAATAAATATTCCAAAACTTAATTGAATATAATATTTGGCTACAAACTTATAATGTAGCCGAAACTATATATTAAAATTTACAAAAATTTAAATACTATGTAAAACAAGTAAATTGAGTCATACCTGTGTATTTAGTATCGTAGTTTGACTTGAACGATATTGTCACCAATCCGTGGTTATAAACTGCTGCTGCTGAACAGCCATGAGATTTGCGTATTTTCACACTATAATGAAACAAATAAATATCAAATACAAAGTTCAAAAACACTAAAAAACTACCATGATGTCATAATTTATAAAAAATCATTGAAGGAAAACATTAAGCCTTATTAAACACGACGTTTTGCCTCCCTCCTCGAGGCTTCGTCAGATAAAAGAGAAAGGTAGGAAAAAAGGAAAATGCCAGACACACACAGGTGAGCCGTTTACACAACGATCTCTGATTGAACCACTTACTTTTCCTACCGTTTCTTTTTCACCTGATAAAGCCTCTAGGAGGGAAGCGAACCGTCGTGGTGACGTGAAAACAGATCTACCGAGTCAGTATGGTAAACTATGTTTCCTAAGATTTCTTACTGGTGATAATCATTTTTCTCAGGGTGGGGCAAAATTTAATCATAATAACGATGTTAATCGCTCATGGGTCTTTATTAGTAGCATATCAGAAAACATTTGCTGTAATTTTTGCTAAGCGCTGTAATGTATGTATACAGTATTTATGAACTTGTATATATTATATGTTTTATGTATATGTATTTACGAATTTACATACATATATATAAACTCGTTCTAACTTACATAAAAAAAACACGTTACGGTATGTATCATGATTTCATGACACCTTCTGGGTTGTTCTTGTTCACAAATAGGTGAAATCAGTAAGCAGCTGGTAATAAAACAATAGGACATCTCTTCTTTGGAACGTGCAACTTTTTCTCAATGGATTAACACAATAAATTCAAAACTATACATGTATATAAAAAAAAACTGTTGTTTTTTTATCGTAATGCATAAAAACCAGAGGAGGTCCCCTACTTGTAAAACTCCTCCACTTTATGTATCTACACACTATCTCAACATTTTTGTTTTTTCGCTTTACTTTTTTGGTGCATATCTCAACCATCAGTGGGGGGTTGGAGCGTATTAAAAATCTCACCATCCATATATTAAGTCGCAATGTGAATGCACTTTAACCTTCAAACTGACAGCTCGAGACAATCACTTAACTTTCTAAGGTACAAACTGTTATTAAAAAAAATAAAAGCGGAAGATGAGCATGGTCTCTATTCGAGGGTGCGTTAAATGTTTCCTACGTGTGTGGGCGGATGAATGCCAATGTCCTAAAGCCACGTGACCCTACCCCGCCATGGGTCGGAGATGCCCTTAAACAGACAGCGGGAGAGCTTCACTCTTAGTTAACGTTCATCAATTACTATATAACCTTACACACATTTAGCCAACTGTAACCGTTTTTGGTGGTCTTTCATCTAACACCAGTAAATCTAAAGAATGAAATCTAAAATCATATAAATTAAACTACAAGGCAAGTTAACTCTCTCTCTCTCGTGGTAAAAATGCCTTCATTGACAACACGTGAAAACAATGAACGAATATTGCGAAACAACACGAATCTAAACAAGAGCCATCTAAAACACCGGGTTTACTTCTAGACTCTACGATCCACGTGGTTACCATCACAACCACGTGCATGGGTTGCCAATGACTACTACTACTGCTGCTAACAGAAATGTCACATCATCACGAATACCCTACATCAGTGATTCCCAAACTGTGGTTCTCGGACCCCATGATCTTTTCAGGAAAATTCGCGAGTGTAAAATTATTTTCATAAGATGCTATTTACCATTGTACTAAAATGCTATTGTTTTGACAACCTACATGTTAGTAAATAGAAAAATTTAAATCATTAGAAGGATCACTCATTATACAAATTTATTTCCAAAAATTCTAAAATTCTAAAAAAAAAAAATCACAACTTCTATTATCAATTATTTAATTCGTTCCTGAAATTTCAAGTTTTGCCAACTGCGATAATTGACTAGCATTTTCAAATCTAATTCTATCTTACTCTAAAATAAACAAAAATGATTTTTAATACATTTTTCTTAGTTTTTTCCTTAGATCATTTTACATTTCCAAATGAATCGTTTTGCTTAAAAAGATGTCTTCAATCAGTACTGACCTTCCTCTTTAATTTTAAAGCCTTTGACCAAAACATTTGAGAACACTGCCCTAGAAAAAAATTCTGAATATACCTTATGACAACAACTAACAAACCAACTATTTAGTTTTCGTTGACAAAAAAATTTCAAACAGATGTCTAGTTAGAAGTTTGTTGTTTTTTTGTTTTTTATCCCTTGCATTCCTTAAACGGTACTAAAGACTTCCAGAGTTCGAAAAATAAAATAAAAATAAAATTGTACTGGGAAGGAATTGTACCAGTTACCACCACGTTCAACGTTTGAATGGCTATTTCCTCAGCGTTGTTATTTAATAGAAAATTCACCCATCATCTTTTTGACTTTTTCGAACTGAGGAGCGTGTCGAGAGTGAAACGCGCGACAAACCGTGAAGTGGAACCAAACGAATCTTCCACAAACCGTCACGCAGATAGAATATTCTTGCACTTCTTTTTTCTCTCCTCAATGCGTAAAGAAATAGCAAGAAAACATACTTACATACATACATATAGTACATACCCTATATCTGTACAATGAATGCATTGCTCCTTTCAAAACTCGGTGTCTCCAAAAAATACATTGATTGATAAGCTCCAGTAATCAGAATACTACTAATACATTTTATCAAGGGAATGAACATTCTCGAGACACCCTGTAAAAAAAAAAGTATACACAGTACTCGTGACAACATTCTCCCCAACCTTTTTTTTTTTAACAAAAAAGGCTACTAGATACCACTACAGTCAACCCGATTACTTGCAAAGTTCAGGAATCGAACTTTAAGCGGATTAAAGGTTTATCCCTTCTTGCGTTTGATTACTTCGTTTCTCTCCGAAATGCACACAAAAAAACAAAAACAAAATAACTTGAAAAATCAAACTTTCCTATGGTAGTATAACACATGTAGCTGAAAGTGTGCGCACACCTATTATACAGATGTATTAAGAAAATAAATAAATAAAAGTATATACAATATTTAACAATGAGTAATATGATGTGATATATTCTGTGCATTAATGTTAACGATTGTAACGGGGACAATGGTCACGAAATTAATTCGTATCATGTTATAGGAGGGCAACTTACAATGACATGATTCTATGGCTACTTCACACCATTAACTGTGTATGATTATACTGTAAAGTCTAGATACAGGACTGAATGCGGGTAATTCACATCATACTCGATCTTTACAAAAGTATTTCCAAAATAATACAATGACATGTTCATTACCACATTGTTTTAGGTGGCAAACAGCAGAAATGAAAAAACACATTTCGTTCAAAGCATAGTTATATCGATGAACTACTGTACTAACAAATATAGTTGTACATTTTTTAAGCATACTCTTTATATACCCTGTCCTATACAGATATAAGCCTATATAGGCTACATCCATGATGCATGCTATCTGCATGTTTCGATTTATGCGAATTAAAATGTAAGCCAGTAATTCGATATTCGATTTGTGCGAGGTTTGCTTTGATTTTTCTACACGTTTGGAGTTATTTATGGATGCGAATTTTGTTTAGATATTTTTCTTACGCGGGTTTTTCATTTATGGAAGGACTTGTGTGAAACTTTTGTACAGGGCAGCATACGTTCAATTCCCAGCTCACTCACAAGTGAGCTAATATAAAAATTATTTTCAACCTACCGGAAGCCAATGTGACTAAATTGCAATAAAAACCTACGATAGGCTACTCTAGTGTCATCTCAGTTTCTTAGCTTAATACAAGTAGCGTTATCACGATCGGATTAGCGTCAAATGAAGATTTATGATTTGGTGTGACGAAGAAATTGTCAGTTTTGAAATTGTCCAAGGTTTGTAGAATTTTACTCAACACATTGTTCCGGAAGTTCTTTGTATTGGACTTAGACCAACTCGGTGTTATAAAAATCGAATAAACAGTGAATGGATTATATCATTTCCGCTTTTGGAGATAAACCCTATCGACCCTTAAAGGAAACGGAAGGGTTTAAAAAATAGATGCAATTTTACGAGGGAAAATACCATAAGCGTTCCACGCTATTCCAAAAAAACCATTTTTATTCCATGTAGAAATAAAAAATCTGTTCCTTCCTAACAACGATGACATTTTCCAAAAACGTGCGATGGTTATGCAAAAAAAACTTGTTTTTTTCCAACATGTCCACCCTCTTTCGAGTAGCTTTTGATAGGTTTGCTTTACATTTCATTTCGAGTATGACACTTAAGGCTAGTGTTGGAAACATTCGATTTTAACCCAGTAAACATGTCCAGAAATTGACATCTGCGACCTCGGCTTCCTTTTCTTGACAAACCAATAAATCGCGGCCGAAAACCAGTCTCCCTCGCGCGAGATTCAATGGGCACAAAATCGAGCACTCCAGCTCGGTCGCAACAACAACTGAAATAGAACACTGCTAACCGTTTATCTTGTAACCAGAGCTGAACGTGCTAACCTTGGTGCCCACCAAATGTCCCAGAACTTCTAATCTACAACAGGAACCTAGTGATTTGTGGACACCAGTATTGTGCTCTACCACACATGTCCAGGCGGTTAAGTAACCGCACTTTTCATTTAGCCTCCAATGGCGACACTTGAAAGTGCACAAGGGTTGACACAAAAAATTAAATAAACAATTAACAAACTTACAATTGTGAAATTAAAGTATAGAGGGTGAAACAAAATAAAAATAAAATGAAAAAATTGACAATTCATTTCGACACAAATTCATTCAAATCGACATTTTTTTTTTTATTTTGAAACAAAATAAAAATAAAAACAAACCTACAAATTGTGAACTACAAATACACAGGGTAAGCCAAAAGACTGCGCTGAATATTTGCTAATTTTTTATAAACCATCTATTTGAAACAAATACAATTTTACTCTATTGAAATGATGCATTTCCACTAAAGACAAAAAATATTCGTTGATCAGGCTATCATACGTTTAACGTATACTACTGTCATCTAAGGACGTTCATGTGTGACAATAAAATAAATACATTTTAAATAAATACTGTTTAGTTCAATGTAACAAAAATCGCACAAATCGAATCAAAAATTGCAATAATGGAATCACTCGAAACTCGCATATATCGAATGTCACATTGCTCAAAGATCGCAGTAATCTAGACTCGCATAAATCGAAACTCAAAAATGGAATTACTCAAACCTCACATAAATCAAATATCGAATGACTCAAAAATTGAATCAATTCTAAATTCGCATAAAGTCAAACATATATATATCGTTTGTTGTTTTGTTTTCATTTCATCGCTTTTTGTTCCTATGGACCGTAATAAAAAAAAATAAATATATAAAGTGTATCCTTAAAGTACATTTTTAATGTACTGGTTTTTCCATACTAATCATGTTTCCCTGAATTGTCATAAAAGCAGGAACATTTTTATGAGTTCTACCGCACGTGTAATTTTTTTATACATAGCACTTACGTTTCATTTACTCCTACGGAAAGTTACTTTTGGACTATCTTGTCGTATTTTTTCCAAAAAACCCAACATCCACTATTTTTAGTCCCATTCATGATCCAATTTTAAAATATGCATTTCCTCCGAATAACACTTCCTATTACACAAAAACCTCACTTTTATTGGAATCGCTTATTTTTTCTTCTTCAACGTCTCACATAGCTATAAATAGCTGATGTTATAAAATGTCATCTACAATAATTGCCACGTCTAATAATTTCCGAAAGCTACTCAATCTTGCGCTATATAGGGTTTTGAGATCTAGCAAATATTTAATTTGATATTCATTCGACTTTCCGATTATCTCTAAAGGAAACTTGTTGATGTGTGACAAAAAAAAAAAAAACAAACTCGTGGACATTTGCACCAGGAATGAAAATGTAAAGTTTTCAGTACACAGGAAGAAGAAGAAGAAGAAAAAGAAAAAGAGTGCCAACTTTAATAAGTCATGCGTAAGAAATATTAAGTGATACATACAAGCCAACCCTCGATTTCGCTTCGTGTTCGAAACTGTAAACCAATCCTTACTTGGAGGGAACAAAATGACACAAAAACTACTGTCTCCAATCTGCTTAACTCTAAACTAAATAAAGATTATATATATATATAAAAAAAGAAACCCTCACATGCGACGCAGTTTATTTGGATGGTGTCAAACCGATTAATTTATGCTACTTTCCGTCAAGTTTCGAGTGACAATGTGGAGATACGGGTGGATGGGAAAAGATAAACCACTAACTTAGAAGAGTAAACTTATACACATGAGCGATATATATATATATGTATAAAGATATTGG
>JAQIWH010000684.1:0-42808 GCA_034695005.1 Cryptops parisi | reverse complement strand
TTAAAAAATTGGTAACCTCGCGTGTCGAACAAATTTCCTCTTGAGCCTAATCGTGTCTTTTGCATCTTGCACTTTAATAAGAAATGGAGTCTCTCACTTCGTACGAAAAAGCGAAGAAAATTGGAAAATTTGAAGAATATATATACATGTAAAAAAAAAACAATATGAAATGAACAACGTGTATTTCAATTGATTTTGTGTTTGGTGAATATAAAGGACAGCATTATGATGAATTTTAGAATTTGTAAAAAAAAAAAAACTGCACGAGACGTGTGAAGCAGCTTGTCCTTTTCGCTTTAAAAAACGAAGGCAATTCGACTAAGGAAACGAAAAACCTTAAGAATTAGTTTTTACTTTCAATTCAATGTTACGTTGGATCAATTTTATTCAATTTAAAACGCCATTCGTCTGTTTTTCTTCCCACTTCGACTTCATATTACATTCTAACGCGCTTTTTTGGAAGGAATACACGAATATTGCATTTCACAAATTCAGCTTTTAATATTTTTTTTTCTTCCCGGTTCTTCGATATCTACTCTATTTTAAAACTGAGGCTATCTTAAAACTGATATATTCACGAGGATGCACCAATAAAAATCTTTCCTATCTTTTTGCAATTAGTTTCCTCATCGTCGTCTGTTAATGATTAATGAGTATAATTGTCCCGCGCTCTCTTTGAAATGGATTAACAACATCATACATAATGCAAAACCCTTCTGAACGAGAGGAAATTATAAAAATAATGTTCCGTAATGAAGTCGAACTATTTTTTTATTTAATGGCGGTTTCCATCAAATAGACATTCACTTGCACACAAATGAGCTAATTTTAGAATACTGAAAAAAAAATATTAATTACTTAACGTTTTTGTGATATAAACAAGTCATTTATACACTATTTTCATAAGTACCCTACTTAAACTTGTTTTTCTTTTACATTTTTGTAATATAGTTTGTAATGTAATTTTTTTTTATAATATATAATGTGAATGTTGTCTTTCAATTTTTGTAATGTTTATGTTGTGTGTGCATCTGTGTGTATTTTTATTGTTGTTTTCAAGTAACGATTTTACAATAATCGAAAGGCCTCGTGCAAAAGGGTGTTCAGTAAAATTTTTATCAAAAATGACGTAGAAGCATTTTCGAATGTGTTAGGTGCAATTCTGCCTTCCTAAAGCATAATTTTTAACAAAACAACATATGCAAAGATATTAGTGCAAGAAGTGTAAAGTAACTCATAGACAGCAAGACAAGTTCAGATATTTAACCGCAAAAAATGTTATTTAACATCCTTTTACACCAGGCCTTTAATTATTTAGTAGTTATTCAGTACACATAAGGATAATCAATTTATATGTTACAAATGTTTTCATAGAATAACGGGATAAACGAATTTATAAACCAACGTTGCAACAAACATTATCATATTTGCTTTGTGTGAACAATTCATGTTTTTCTTTCTATTCAGTTATCGTTCAGTTTTCGGTCAAAATGCGGTCAAATAACAACAACAAAAAATCGATATATGCAAAATTAAACAGTTTCTTAGAATCCTTACCACTTCCAGTTTGCCGTTCAAGCTTCAGTTGATATAAACAACCCAACGTAGAAAAAAAAACACCTAAAACCACCGGAAACCATTTATTTTCATCCCTAGCAAACGTCTAGACAAGCTACAGATGGATGTTTCGAGCCAACTACAAACACAATCTTAACAGTTAACATCATTCACACGCTGGTGATGGCATAACTAATAACACCTGCTTAAGGATTAGTAAATTGCTAGACTTGGAGGTTGGTTTTTTATTAGTCCATTTCTCGGCTAGTGGTTGTGGTCAAGCCAATGGAGTGAAGATGCGACTCCATCTCGAAAAGCAACCTCATCCATTATGGAGCAATGTGGACTCGAGCGAGGGGAAGGGGAAAAAGGGATGAGTTTTGGAATGCACTATGGATGGTTTACTATTACTACAGTACCACTACTACTAGCCCATCTTCCAATTTGGTGGCTGGTGTTCCTTCACTGATATTGGAACGTGGATGGAAGGACCAATTGCATCAGCAAAGCAACCCTTAACAGGGGTTGTCCGTTTGACTTCTCGATAAACCAGAAAGAAATCTTTTCACTTTCTCAATTATCACGAGTTAAAACACCATACTCCCCCCCCCACCTCCGGTTCTCTATTTACTCCCACGTTTTCTGTTAAAACGAGTTCTACGAAATATCTTGGCGTTGGACGACAAGTTGCTGTGCTTGTTAAACAGTCTCTTTTGAAAAGTCGTTGTCAGGCAGCCATCAAAGGATGCTGCTGGTGCTAGAGTCTCCAAAGTGGCTTCTCTGGTTTCACTGATCGATGCAGCTCGTGTTTGTCCTCGAGCATTAAGATAAGATGTTCAAAAGACTTTAGTGGCCATGTGTGTGTGTGTGTGTGTGTGTGTGTGTGTGTGTGTGTGTGTGTGTGTGTGTGTGTGTGGTTGTGCAAGTTTTTAATGGTACCCAATTTTAAATAGTCTAGTAAATGGCGGAATGAATTACCGTTAATCCTTCAATGGGGGAGTTGTTAAGGTGTGAGTGTGAAACGCTAGACGTGGGGAAATGGACTAATGAACTCGATAGAAGCTCGAAAACGGGAGAGCAAATTTGTCTTTAATGTCCTTTTTTACTCCGAATAAAGAAGTAACGTCAAGTTGGGAGATGGTGAGAATTTAGATAACTAAAAAATTAGAAAATTAAAAAGAGAACGAGTAGGATAAAACGGGTCTTCTTTTCCTCAACTCTCTTAGAAGTTAACGCTCATTTTACTGCGAGTTAAAAGGCAATGTTATACTACTTAGTTAGGAAAATTTCCACTTAACGCGTGGAGCAAGGTGAATTTATAACGACAACACGACCTAAACGGGTCTCTGAGCACTTAACCAAATAACGTTAGCGGACAACATGAATAATGACGATAAATTTAAACGTTAAACTCGCCCAATGGTGTTACAGATTTCTTATCATTAATATACTATGACGATGTTTACAAAATGACACTGATTCATGATGTAGAAAGTGTTCGAAGTGTTTTTTACGGTTATTAAATTAACATAGTTGTGTGTAATGCACAATACTTCGTTTGTTCAAATAATCGCTGGTGACAGAAGTCTACCGAGAAAACAGTTTTTGTCACCTATTTCAGATTGACGAAGGAAGCGAGCGGTGATCGTAATAACACGCTAATAGTTAATGAGATTAATGGCGTGACGTGAAAGACAAGCTGAAGCCACAAAACAATTTATAAAGCTTCTCGTGGTTGATTAGTTGGTTTTAAAAATTGTTAATATTTTACAACAAAGACATTGAAATCGCCGACAATCTTTTCAAAAACCAACACAAACAAACGACGTCATAGCAATAGCCAATGTTTTGCGGTTTAAGGTTGTCACCTTAAATTTTCTTCACCGCGCAAAACAACAAAAGAATGGCCATAGGAGAAACATAGAATGAAATTGATTTAGGAAAGCTGGAAATTTCCCAACCTCACAATCCACTTGCATCTGCTTACGTTAAAGGGTCCCTTGGACAATATTCACGACAACTAGTAAATGTTACGCAACGTCCACTGAAGAAAAATCTTTTTGGCAACGTTGCAAACTGGTTTTGCATAGCAAGTCCGCAGAACATTCCCCTAAAGAAATAACGCTACATTTCGTCGACAAATTGCCATTTTAAATCCTCTTCTTGCTCGCTCTCGGAGGGCAAGCCGTACATTTTCAACAGCAAACAACCAACAACGAGAAAAGCCAACATCGGGGAAAACAGACGTTACCAGACACGACTACTACCAACGAGACCTGGGTCATAAAGCGAAAGCATCAATTTCATTACGTTCTTCATGCAACGAGCCTTTCAACACGAGCTTGAAATAAGCTCAACGACTGGCATACATCACATCCTGCTGTTCACCTTCCAAGTATGGCGGTTCCTCTTGGAATAAATAACGAGCCACCAACCACCAACCTTTCATTCATGAAAGGGACCTTAACCGAGAGGCCATTCGCATAAGGGCCTCGGTATACGTCATTATGTATTAGGGAAATAAAAGTTATTAAGGGCAATGGGTTGACCCTAGTACCCCTGTTTTCACTATGGATGGCAAAACAGTCGATAACGACCTCGATTCAGCTGAGGCGGATTGCGATGTGATGATGAATGGCAGTTTTTCTTTTTTTGTTTAGTGGCGATGAAAATTAAACCCAGTCATCACCATCCAAACGAAATGAGGAACGAATCGAGAAATAATGAAAAGAAGTTGCTGACGATAAGGAATCATCGCTAAAAGATGCAATAAAAATTCTTTAGGGGGGGAACTATTATGGTTCACAAAAGAACGCAGCGGAACCGTTTCCAGAAAAACCATAGAACAAGAGTTCCAAATGATCTTTTTCAAAGACACTGTCGTAAAAAGATGGTCGTAATGGTGGTCTTCACTCTTCGTTAAGACGTTTTGCAGCATCTTTAGATGACAGATAATAAACATCCAATTTCCATCGCATTTTCTAAATAGTGAATTATAATTGCTCAGTAGAGCGTCATTCCAAACAAGAACAAAATTAATCCTAGCTTCCATCATTATACACTATACAACAAACCCAGACCTAAAATTAATTCAATCATTCGAATTACAAAAGTAGGCGTAATATATTCTCCACATGTTATATCTATGTGATACTTTTCAAATATATCGCGCCCTAACCATATCCCTATAATGTTCTTGTCAAATGATACGAATGTATGACAGCTACCCTTTAATAGTTTTCCATAAAAAAAGTGCCACACCCTTTATATCAATCGTTATATTAAAGCAAAATCAGTCATGGTTTCACAGAGAGAAAGGTCAATGGCTTACTTTACTATATATTTAGTATAATTTTAACATTTTTATTGCCTGAGTTTCTTACGGGAAAAAATCGTAAAACTAACATTTTTCTTAGTACTTTTCTTATCCTACTTTTTTCTTTTCTTCGTCAACAGAATTTTATCGTTGTATTTTCGACTTTACTATCTCTTTTTAGTTGAGAAAAAAAAACAGTTTTGGATTTTTCTAGACATGACAGTTTTGTGTGGGTAAAAAGATTCCCATGTAAGAGTTCAGACGGACTGAAATATTGACGGGCAAATCTGACAAAATGGGAATTTCCCGACTACAAAAAAAAAGTAATCTCGATTTCATTCAGCGTTAGCTCCTTCGAAGAGTTTTTTTCATTCTCGTGCCGAGAAAAAAATGTCAGCGGGTGCGGGTCCAATATTTGCAAGATGAAATACTATGGGTGACGAATACAAACGTGTCGACTTAAAGTAATAAGCTCGAGTCTTTTAAAACAACCATTGACATCATTGAATGCCCGTTAATAGCTACAGATCGTCTCCAATTCACACCCGATGATTTTAAAAATTTTAATTCAAAGTACACACACTAATAAGGTACACAAACCTTCTAACAATATTGTTGCAGCGTATAATTAGTACCACAGAGGAGTTGATGAATTGGTGACATTTGCAATGTTTGATAAGCAATCAACATGACAACTTATTAAAAACATTTCGAAAATCGAAACACTGATAAAATAAGACATCCGCAATGGTTAGTAATACGGTTCTGGTTTTGAACAGAAACAGCTTTTCCCCCAAACGTGTAGAAATCTTATAACATTTCGCTTTTGGAAGAGATTAAATTTCGTGATAGCTCCTCTCCGTGGCGATTGATAGTGATGGTTGCCTACCAAAACGGTTGGGGGCGTATCATAAAAGATGGCTTCCATTGTTGTAATATTGGCAAAGCTGACCTCATTCCGTCACATTCATCGGGTCTGCTCGTAATCAAGACTGAAATCTCATTTCCTATCCAATCCCCCAGATTCTCTTTAATTCGCCTACTTCAGCCATCCCTCCCTCGCTGACTACTCTTTCTAAAGCACCAAACTGAATTAGTGCGTCGTCTCCGTTCTTAGCAAAGTCAATGGTGGGGAATGGTTCGCACCATCTGTCGCACTGGAATATTCCCCAAAACCAAAATAGGAAAGACACATGGAAAGACAACAACGATGGTTTCGTATGATCGCAATGTGAAAGCAAAAGAGAAGACTCTCTTTTTTACTGTTCATTTTTTTCTCTCAATATGTGGTGAATGGATGGGTTCTAAAAATAACCTGTCCCTTTCTGTTAGATGAAGAAGGTAGAAGTACAAGATAGTTTTCCAAGTTTTGTCTTTCTTCCCGGAGGCAACAGATGAAAGGCTGATTAACAACGACGGTTATTGCGAGTGACAAATCGAATCCAGACCTTTCTTAACCCTCCCCCACTCGTGTCTTCTTGTTCAAATTCATCTGCATTCTCGCGCAATTACCCCACCATTGAAAACAGAAAGCGGCGGATGTTTTCACCCATCGTGGGTGTCTTGTTAAATATTCAATGGATCTGCACTCTAATGAGGACTAAATCGAAAAATGAAGACAAGCCAAGTTTCGCAGCCCCTATGCTGTTCACATTTAATGATCACTTCACTGCTAAAAACACTGTCACTCGTTTTGTAAACAGTTTCACTGGCAACTGGTGAGACGTTGATTAATTTGGAAGATCTTCTGTATATGTGAAAAGTGGACTTATTGGAAAAGTGCAGAAACCACTTTCGAGATCTGGAGTTTAATTTAAATAGAGTATTTGTCCAAACGAATGTTTGTTGATTAAAAATCTGCAATAACAACACACATTACGGTATCTTTGTTTTCCTATGGACCCCAGTTGCTAGTAAGTTTTTCTCTAACATTCATTGCACAATGTTGGGCACAAAAGCACAACAGTTGGATACCATCAGCAATTAATTTAAGGCGCATTGAAGCGCAGGAGTCCACGATTTTATTTGCTTCAACGACTATGTCAGTACCGAACTCTACAATCCAGTCGGTAGTGAAAATAATTGCATTAGAATGGAAGCCATGTTTCATTCTACCCTATCCCCAAGCGAATCGTTTCGTTCCTTTGCCACCCGCCATTGGCATCAGATCTACTCTGTGTAATTGTTCATAAAGAAAAGGGGATTTTAGAACAAACAGACAGGACAATTTCATTACCGTCTTCAACCAGGATATCACGAACAGCCAACACTCGACTTTCAAACAATGTCATGGACGATTTATTTTTTTTTCGTGTGGATAGATCATCTTTCTCAATTTTTCTGTCATTATTTCGGTATAGAGCCAATTTATCGTTTCGTGAACAAGACTATAATAAAAACCACTAGCTCTACTTGCTAAAAGAACAGCAATCGTGAATCATTGTCTGCCGACACCATTATGACAATATATGTTTTCATTTGCTGACTATTGGCCAAGAGTCGTGTGGTTCAATGGTCCGTGGCAATGCCAACATTTCGCTTTTGAAATAGAAGCTTCAGCTTCCCATCGCTAGTTCTACTCCTAAAGCTTTAATGTAGCAGAATTGTATAACCTCTGACACACTAACATCGTTCATATCTAGTGGAATGATGTTTTATTTCAGGATGGCGTGTCGTCTTTGCGGTCAGTCAAATCCCGGTTTCCTTGCAGAAATTACCACCGTGCAGAAGCAGGAGGCATGGTGTTAGAATGAATTTCACTGAGTGCCCCTGTGGGCAATTGGTTTAAAAATTTCTCGCTTTGGCCGGCATCAGTAAAACAACGCTAGACCGATTCAACCCCTTCCTGCTTATGGGAAGCCTCTGCCCCCCTCACTCGTCTGTCTCCAGACCTTGGAACGTCCTTGAACCGAGCATGCGCACAAAGATGCAATGAAGGGTTATCTGCGCAGTTCATCTATCGATTTTTCCTCAGGTTTACGAGGCTCCAGCCGAGAACCCTAGCAACCAAATGCGCACAGCTTGAAACCAAGGCAACGCACCTGAAAAATTTGGAAACCCCAGCGACCCTTAGCTAGAGCAATGGTTTTGCTGTCATTTTGTGTTGACTGTTAATGATGGCGATTTACCACGTGGCCATTCACAAGGGACTACGACAAAATAGCAACATTAGTCTATTGATGATGAGGTGCTAAGGAGCGAATTATTAATCCCCCTCGGAATCAAAACATCAGTCTCCGCAAAACTTCAGATTAGCGTCAGCTGAAGACGGTACATTGGTTGCAAAATAACCCAGTGGTTGGAAACGAGTGACGTCACTACCACCTTAACAACCTTATGAATATGCTAGCAGCGGTGAAACCCAAATCCCTAAAAGGAAAAATGTTTGTTATGACGTAAATCATTAAGGCTAATCATCTCTTCAAACAAGTCGTTATAGTGCCAATCTGATCCAGATTAATCGACCACCATTACTGACACAGAACTACGTCTGCCACATGATCTTTACACTTTTTTATATAACCTTAAACTCTTCTATGTATTCTTGATCTACTTTGATTGCAATGCCTTGTTCACGCAGCAGGCTATGCAAACTTTATCGTTAGGCGAATGGTTTTTCAACGTAAACCCAGATAGAGTTTAAGAGAAAACGCGCCTGAAGCGAAGCTTGGTGTTTCCATAGCTATCCACTACTTAAAGTTTGCCCTGCGAATGCACCAAACCTTTAATGTGGGTTCAATAAACCCACGTTCGTACAATACTGGGGATAAAAATACTAAAGCTCATTGACTTACCGCTAGAAGTCTTTTATGGATTCTCCTCCATCACGTGGAAGTCTTTGCTGCTTTTCTAGAACTACCAAGTGACTTTGTGGTTGATTCACTCTGCAATAACAATACACAAAGATTATAAGTAGGATTAAAATAACAAAGATACATTATGCATATTCGCTATTTCGTTAATACATGTAACACTAGGGATTAAGTCACGACAGGATAATTAAATTGTGACAACTATACGGATCATCACAAAAGCCAACACTCTTGTCAATATTTGCCATCGGATATAGAATATATAACACGTTTTGAAAGCAAAAAGAAAAGGAAAATGTTGACTTTGAAAGTTTAATCTCATCATGCACTGTATTCTAAGCACGTCGCTTTGCCACTGGGAATTGGAAGAAAAAGTATCGATAAGCCACTTAAAGAAGAAAAAAAACTTTTTCAAGATTGACAAGCTTACGGCAGGTCTACATAACATTGGCATTTTTTCTCGTGTGGTGGATGTTTATTATGGGTGAAAAAATGCACAGCATCCCTCGTGATCTGTTCAATGGCGCTGAACGAGTTTCATCGACCTCGTCGAATGAGATTATTTTAGGACCTAACGAGTCAACATTCTTCGCCTTGGGGGCGTCTGAGTAAACTCAGACCAATAAGTTCTGCTTGTGTTTTCATGTTGCAAACGATTCAATAGTGACAACCATGTGTTATATCAAAGCATTTAACAATCAATAATGATTATTCAATAGTTTGAAACCCTGTGTGTCCATCAATCTGGTTGACCTGATCAGCGATATGAATATTGTTATCATCACATGGTTGCTGCAATAACGTTAACATTACTCTATTGATAACGTTACAAGTGTTTGCATCACTTCAATTGCTTCCTAAACAACAACAACAACTAGCAAGAACAATTTAAATGCCATCTTTGTTGCAAAGTGGGTAATTTATATGCGAGTGAAATCGTTTAAACGTTTCAAAACAAATACAAAAAAATGTTAATATCTTTCAAGTTGCATCAAAATGACGATTTGAAATTACCCAAACAAAAGCACACGTGCCAACATTTTGTGCCGAGCCAAAAACCAGTTTCAACATATGTCACAACGCTAATATTTTTTGGGAAGTCACCAAATTTTTAATATTGTGGAGAAGCCAGAGAAAAGAAAATCGATATCAACTTCACTTTTGTTCCTTAATTTTTTTCCCGTTCCAATTACTCTACCTCATCGACTTGAAAATCTTTACCCATAATGCAGTTAGAAGAAAGGTACTAATTTTAGGTCGCTTCCTGTATCTCTTCCCTTCTTGGTTGCACACGTGAGTTTGCGTGGGTGGCGATGGAAAGGACCGGGTTTTTCAACCCTACTGTATTATAGTATTTGTCGAATTGGTACCTAAGCGTACTAGTATTTTTACCCCCTGCCCATAGCTTTCATTTTCCATTCCCACCCCCGCAACACGGGTGGTTAAAACCGCCTGCAATGCAGCTGCCTGACGCTCGCGCCATCACTGTCTCCGGGGTCGTTTCTCTACCACCACATTATCTTCCGTCCAATAAAACGTGGATTTTTTCAGTAAAAATCTCAGACTAGATTAATTAGCAACTAGAAAGCAATGAAAAATATCGAATTTTGTAGTGTATAGCAAATAATCACGCAAATTATGAAAATACTACTGAGCAACGAGCACTTCCTTATGACTACACAAAAAAGGGCAAAAGTTATATGAAGGGCTTCTGGCAATAGAATGATAAGCCACATTTTAAAAATTGGTTAGGAGAGGTGCGTTTTTGATGAGAAACTCTATAGAGTACCGGTACCATACTGAACGACAAAGTGATTCTTTATTTTATGTTGCCATTTTCTGGAATTCCAGGAAGTGGTAAAGTAACAAGCTAGAGCCAGTACTGAGAAACAGTTTGATGTAAAAATGGCATTTTATGAAAAAGGGTGACTTATCGTTATATTGCCCGGAGCTCTTCATATGAATATTCATGCATGACAGCTTAAAAATTATTTTGGTTCTTTTTACCTAGTGACATATTGCATTGCAAAAAAAAATTTCAACTTGAACATTTTATAAAATAACATTCGTCTTTCAATTTTGCTTTATAAAAAGGTTTTAAAACCGACACAGTTTGCTAAAACAGACACATTTGAAAACCGAATAACACACATTTGAAATATTAGTCCGACTTTTATAATAAACTTTCAGCCATTTCTTTCAACATTCTCGATTAATGTTGTCAATTATTCAAAGAAAAAAATTACAACTGCACTTAAGAGCTGCAAATGTTTCCCATTTGAAATATTAACGTTTCTTCGATCGTTGTCAGGATTAAGTGACATTTATTTTTAAAACTAAGATTTAAAGAGCCTCTTAAACCACAACTCGATGGAGTAAGCCGTTTCCGTAAATAAGTTTTGGCGCAATAACACATGGTTCGATCGATTGGAAAAAAGAAAAATGGGCTAGTCTAATGTCAAGAAAAATCTACACGTCAGGGCTATTTTATGTCGCACGCTTGAAATGCGATCGCTGTAAACAGGCAAAGTGCTAGACACGAGAGATGAGAGGGTTGCCCATCAATTTTCAAGAGATGCCTTGTCTGCTATATTTCATGGGGCCATAACGACGGGCTTCATAAAACTACAAATATTTTCGGAAGCCACCAATAAATTAGGTGCTAACAAAAACCTGCGTTGTATTTTAGAAAGCCGGCTTCTTTGCTGGCGTTTCATTTCCTTTTGCTCGACCCTCACTTTATTCCTTAATACCGTACTATGTTCGGAATGAGATAATTTCTATGTTCATTTATAATAAAAAAAAACATGATGCTCATAATGTACATTTTCTTATTGCAGGTTTTCTTTCGTGGGAATCTCAGGCGACAGGATGCGACGTAGATAAAGAACTGCAACTTATCGTCGATCAGAAACCCACGAGTGAAGAAGCCAAAACAGGTATTGTGTAAACAACAAGGTGAACGTGAAAATGGTGAACACGATTTTGTATCATGTCAGCGCATTATATTCCAGTTAATTGGCTGACTTGGGTAAATCAGTTGTTACCATTCATATATTTGTTTTTTAAGGGCTTGAATTCTAAACACTAATGGTATTTATATGCTATTTCAGGTGAAAGGCTAATCCAGTATGCAACAGAAAATTTAGTGACTGAGGTGCTGATCAACGCCCAGGTGAATACCTTGACTCAATGCGTCAAGAACTTGCTTTCCAGTTACACACGACACAAGCACGTCATCCATGCTGGCTACGCCTTCAGAGGAAGCGGTTCGTGGGTTCTTCAGGATGGCACGTTCTCCTACTTGGACTTCTTGGATGCCCTTCAGGAAGCCGATGTTCAGCGTCTCTTCCGCGCCTACGAGAACTCTGTCTCCATTCACGTTCATTGCGCCTCCGAAGGACCGTGGTCTAACTCTACTCTCAACAAAGAAAGCTGTGCCAAACTTGCGCAGATCAGCATCAACCCAACAGACAAAGGTTCATCGCTCCCAGGCGTCACCAATTTCGTCAACTATCTGGCCGATTTCTTGAAACCGCAGCCTTTGGGGGAGATTCTCGAACCATCCGACGTGGTTGGGAATATCCGCTTCAGTCGACCGACACTCTACGTGTTTCCAGGCGGCCAGGGTGACTCGGCCTTGTTCGGTGTCAATGGGTTCAACATGCTGGTGGACGGTGGTTTCAGTCGTCGAGCTTGCTTCTGGGACTTTGTTCGTCACCTAGACCGAGTGGATGCGCTACTTGTGACCCGTCTCAACAATTCCAGCGTAGGAGGTGTGAGTTCGTTGCTTCAGAGAAAGAACATGAGTGAGGTTTACCCTCAGATCGGCCACGTTTTCTGCAATGTCTCAGACAAGAAACAATCGCCTGACGGGCTCAAAGATCAAGACAGTCTAGTTATCGACATGGTTGAAGAAAACCAGAACATTGTGGAAAGTTTGAAACAACTCAGCGTAAAGCCACACGGATGCTATCGAGATCCTAACATTGAACCTATAAATCTTTACCACAAAGTCGGACATGGAAAATTAGACATGTACGTTGTTAATCCATCACGAGACAGTCGGGAAGTGAAAGAATTCCTGCATCAATGGAATGCTCAAAGCCATTTCAAAGCCGGAGTGAAATGTAGTGAACGAGAATTGACAATTCCCCTTCCTAACCTGATGTCCATATGCGCCCTTCTCGTTTGGCAGCCTGCAGACCCGAAGGATTCAATCACAAGGATTCTCTTTCCAGGAAGCAGCCCGCAAGCGAAAATTTTTGAAGGACTCGAAAAGCTCAAACATTTAGAGGTGCTAAAACATCCGGTTTGCACGGAAAAGAAATTAAAAACCCCAGCAATATCAAAAACTAAAAAGATTGTTCCTAGTGCCGATATTCGGTCTTCAAAGTATCCATTATCGAGGCCTAGTCCTCCAATAAAATCGGTTGATGAAAAACCAGAAAATATAAAATCGCCACCCGCCAGGATTGAAAGAAAAATCGAAAGCAGAATAACTGAAAAGAAAACAGAGGCAAAACCTACCAAATCTGAAGAAAAGAAAGACGAAAAACGGCCTGCAAGAATAGAAAGAAAAGAAGTAAAGAAATTGGAAGAAAAGAAACCTGCCAAACGTTCCGTAGGTGCTACTACCACAACGCCGCCAAGGAAACCAGAAGTGCCTAAGACAAACGGCGTTACCAGAGTGCCACCATCTAAAGCAGAAGTTTCTCGACCACCAATGAAAGCTAAAGGGGTCAAAGACGCTACCAACAAAAGGACAATAGAAGCCAAAAATATCGCCACTAAAGCAGCAACGGTAGCTGCTTTAAAAAAAGAGGTTCAAAAGAAAAAACCAGCGCCCAGTTCACCATCTAAGACTAAACCAGCCGCCATCAGAACGGGCAAGAAAGCAAGTCCTGCATCGTCTATAAAATCGGACGAAAAGGAAGAAAAAGTTCCAGAGTCTCCAGCTTTGTCTACAGGATCGTTAACAGAACAAGACGAGAAAGTAGTTGCTATAAATGGTCATACAGCAGAAGAATTAGCCCAAGACAGCGCAGAGGAGGAAAAGGGTTCTGTTGACGAAAAACAAAGCTTGGAAGAAGAAACAAGAGGAGAAAAAGATGAGTTAATTGTTAAAGAACTTGTAGAAAAAGCAGATATACATAAAGTGCCTGAAACTTTAACTCAGGAACAACCTGCCTCTGAATTAAAAGAGTTTCCCTCGGAAGAAGAAGTTACTCGAGATCTAGAAGAAGAATTCATTCAGCATCAGGCAGAAGAATCAATTGTTAAAGAAACTGGACCTAGTGATTTATCTTCCATTCCTGAAGGAGAAACAAAAGCAGGTGATGAAGAAACAAACCAATCAGCTGACGAAACACAAGAAGAACCAAAAGAAGTGGAGAAAGAAGAAGAAAAACCTGAAGCTCCAGTTAAGATTAGCAGTGCCATTGCTGCTTTTGGAGAGGATATAAGAGAGACTTTAATGAAAACGAGAGAAATGATGATGATGGGAGGAATGATGGCACCAAGAACAATCCAAGATCAAAAAGTTGAACATGAAGTTGAAAAAGAGGTTGAGAAACCAAAAGAAACTGAAAAGACTCATGAAATACAAACAGAAACTAAAGAGGCAGAAGACGTCGAACTTCCAGAAACTGTTGACGAAGTAATTTCAGTCAGCAAAAGTATCGCTGAAGTAGCTCATGAAAAAAGTCCATGCATAAGCCCAACAACTAAACAATCAATTTCACCACTACCAGAAGAATCTGTTACTACCGAAGAAGTAAGAAGGGAGAGCCTTGGTCTCATTTCATCAACAAAAGGATCAATTAGTCCTTCATCAACGCCCAGGGAAGTAGCAAGTCCTGTACCTACTCCAAAAGAGCATTTAAGTGCTGCACCTTCGTCCAAAGGGTCAAGTGTAGCTCCAACTCCAAAGGAACACTTAAGTCCTACACCTTCACCAAAGGAGCAAAGCCCAATCCAGTCTCCAAAACAACGACTTAGTCCAGAACCTTCACCAAAAGAACAAACACCAATTATTTCTCCTAAGGAGCACTTAAGTCCTGCAGCTTCACCAAAGGAGCAAAGCCCAATTCCAACTCCAAAAGAACGACTCAGTCCAGAACCTTCACTAAAAGAACGTACACCAATTAGTTCCCCGAAGGAGCACTTAAGTCCTGCACCATCACCAAAGGAACAAAGCCCAATTCCATCTCCAAAAGAACGACTTAGTCCAGAACCTTCACCAAAAGAAGTAACACCAATAACTTCCCCGAAGGAACGTTTAAGTCCTGAGCCAGAAAGAGACGTGGAAAAAGTTAGTCAACCACCATCTCCAAAGGAAACTGCTCCTTCATCAAAGGGGTCAAGCCCAGTACTCTCTCCAAAAGAGCGTTTAAGTCCTTTACCTTCACCAAAGGAACTAAGTCCTTTACCTTCACCAAAAGAACTAAGTCCATTACCATCTCCTAAAGAGCACTTAAGTCCTGCAGCTTCACCAAAGGAGCAAAGCCCAATTCCATCTCCAACAAAACGACTTAGTCCAGCACCATCTCCGAAAGAACGTTTGAGTCCTGTATCTTCACCAAAAGAATTAAGCCCAGCATCATCCCCAAAAGAAGGAAGTCCTCCACTATCACCTAAAACTCACGTAAGTCTCGAATTAACTGAAAAGGAAGGAAGTCCAAAACCATCTCCAAAAGAACATTTAAGTCTTGAACCTTCACCAAAAGAATTAAGCCCAGCACCGTCCCCAAAAGAAGGAAGTCCTCCACTATCTCCTAAGGTGCATGCAAGTCTTGTACCAATTGAGAAAGAAGGAAGCCCAGTATCATCGCCAAAAGAACGTCTAAGTCCTGTACCATCAACAAAGGAAAGTCCAACACCATCTGCTAAAGATCGTCTGTCTCCTGAGCCAAAAGACGAAAGCTTAGTACCTTCTCCGAAAGAGTGTCTAAGTCCTGTACCTTCACCAAAGGATTCAACTCCAGTACCATCACCAAAAGAACGTTTAAGTCCTGAAATACCTAAAGAAGAAGAATCGACTCCAGCAATTACAACTGAACCATCTCCCAAACAGGGCCGAAGCCCAGAACCGTCTACACGACAAGCAGAGAGTCATGACACTTCACGTAAACAATCTCTCGTTATAGATGAAGCAGTCGAAGTTGAAACGAGTCCATTACCATCACCTAAAGCTAGAAAAAGTCCAATGCTTTCGCCTAAAGCAGCAAGTCCATGTCCATCACCATCACCCAAACAAGCAATCAGTCCTGCAATCACCCCTAAAGATGCAGCGAGTCCAGTTCCATCACCAAAAGGCTCCTTAAGCCCGGTTCCAACGCCTAAAGAAGCTGCTAGCTTAACTACTTCTCCCAAACCAGCAGCAAGTCCAGAGCCAGAAGAAATGAAATTGGATGAACAAATATCCAAAGTTGTCTCCGGTAAGTCTTCCCCAGTCAAAGAAATTGAATCTGTTGAACCAACTACTGAGGTAGAAAAACAACTTACAGATATTACAACTGATCTATCGGAAGAATTAAAAGCTGTCAAAGAAGAAATAATCAGTGTGAAAAAAACATTGGAAACTGAAACTACACCAACTGTTGAAAAATTAATCAGTGAAGATGACTTCAAATCTGATGTTGTAGTTAACGAAATCGGTAGACAGGAAAGTTCGGAAGTGGAAGAAGAAGGACAACCTATTGTTTTTTCGGTGAAACCTAGCGAATCAATAGAAGATAATGAAAGTGATATCATAGAGGTTGCAGAAAAGTTAGCTGAGCCTATACTTACTGCAGCAGCCGAGATTGCTAAACAAATGGGTGACGCAATTTCGAAAGAGACAAAAGATGTTCAAAAAGAAATAGAAGAAAAAGTTGAAATTGACGATGTAAATATAGAAATTGTAGATGAAAAAGCAGATAAAGTGTTGAAAGAACTTTCAGAAAAAGAAATCATACTTGAGCAAAAGATCGAAAAACATTTAGAAAAAGATGGCAGTTATTCAACAGCAGAAACTCTTCCCATGTCGGAAGAGGTGCCTGAACCCAAAGAGGAAATCATATATGAATCAGAGAAACAAGACAAGATGAAGAGCGAGGAGGATGTAGACATCGAGGAAGAGTTAGAAAAGCATGTGCTGGAGAAATCGGAAAAGAAATCTCACGAGGACATACCAGCGATTTTTGCAAAAGATGAACCTGCCCCTACCAAAGAAACGATACCAGTTAATAATGAACAAAAGTATGTTTATCATCACGATTATCCGAAAACGCCCGATGAAGTGGCCGATCTTCCCATTGACGACGAAGCTGCGCCAGTTTTGTATAGCGCGAGCCCCGAAGTCAGTCAGGAAGAACCCTTCATCCAAGGACAAAACAATGTTTATGACAATGATGTTGCTGCTCACGAACTTGAAGAGCAGCAGCGCTACGAGGAACAATACGTCATTCATGACGTCATCTCGCACCCGCAAGACGTCATACATGAGGAGAAAGAGGGCGAAGAGGAGCAAGAAGAGGACATTCAACCACAAGTGCTTAAAGAATCTCCGGATAAATCACCTGAACCGCCGGGTGATGCAGAGAAAGCTAGCCCAGTGTATACGACTCTAAGTGCGGATCACGCAGAAGTCGTTACACTGTCCGAGGGCACCTCTCCTTCCACTCCTTCGTCACCCAAGATGCATCCGTCTGACAAACTGGACAAAATCGAGGAACCATCGGAAGAGCCTGCAGCAAAGGAGGAACCTGACGACAACAAGGAATCTACTGAGCCTCAACATATTGAGACAATCATCGACGAGCATGAAACAAAAGCTGTTGAGGACGTAAAGTCTTCGAAAGATGATAAAGACGACGAATCGGAAGGCGATCAACCAGAGAAAGGTGATTCTGGTATAATTGTGGGTGAGGCAGTCACACAAGTCACCGAAGTCACAGAAACAAAGGGTAATACATTATCGATTATTTTTTCTAAAATTACTTTTGGAAAAATACTTCATATATTGAACATTTTCTGATTAACGAAATAAAAAGATACGAACTAAATAATAAAAAAATATTTAAGTTAATTTGGGCAACTTGAAACCAATATTACAATAAACAATATGTGTTAACCAATAAAATTACAAGTTAATTTGAAAACACTTCACTGTGAATAGTATAACTTTATCATATAAACTCAAATCACTGCATAGAAAAAAGTTAGTTTCTAAGTTAATGCATGAAATGAAGCCGCTAAGACATGATCTACAGTAGGCACATATTAAGAATTACAGCACTGGACCAATTAGAGTAAGTTACACGATACTATAAACTAATCGGAATAGCATGAAACCCTATGGCAAACCACACGTAAACTCCTAGTTTTCTAAAATTAAAGTATTTAGTCAGTTCGGTTTGGTTTAAAAAAAATCCATCTGCAAGTTTCCTCTCCCATCTTCTTTCTAATTTGAGTTTAATATGGTCCATCACTTAGTTTGTTAAACTATGTTGGATCAGCCCCTCGAGTTATCTGTTAAGTATGCGCAATGTTATGTCGGGAAGCTTTAAAAAGCTGCAGCAATGCGCTGTGTGATGTTGGAATGCCTGAAAAGCTGTAGCTATGTGCTGTGTTATACAGAGAAGCGTTCACCATAGTGAACTAACTCATATTTTCAGTTTTAGAGTTAATATATGAAACGAGGACACTAAGTCATGAATTACGCATAAACTAAGAATTATATCGCTGGATCAACTAGATGAACCAATCGGAATAGCATGAAACCCTATGGAAAAACCATAGGCCTACATCGTTTTCTCAAATTGAATTATTTTTGGACGGTATGGCTTAAGACAATTCATATGTGAACAAATGTTTGTCATACTTTTGAGTTTTTCTTTTCTTTGAAAGTATTAACTAGCGCATATTTTCTCAAATGAAAAGGCATTGGGTTCCATGCAAAAAACGCGTTCAGTGAATATTTTTTTGTGGATTAAATTGATGTTGATCTGTATAATGAAACCTGTAGCAATTCAATTCTCTATAATGTAGAAAATAAACAACTTTATTGTTAAAATCAATTACTATATTTAATAACATTTAATATTCAATTACTATAGTTATATTATGAAATTACCAAGTTTTGGTGACAAAAAATTCAACGTGTTTGTAAGCGTTTTGTGTTTGATTAAACGTTTAGTAAAACATAATTACATCGTGTACAAAAGTGATTGACTGAAAAATAATGTTGTTTTGTCAAATCATTCTCAACTCTGCCTTCTGAAAATCCTGCACATAAGCTGGTATTGAACTTATGTCTGGATGTATGCTGTGTGAGTGTGACCAAGGGGCACACATCGAACACTTGTAGGATATATGTTTTATGAACTCGTAAAGTTACTCTTTCGTTATACTGGTTTTTGTAATTCTGTACAAAAAATACTTGCAGTTTTGAAGTTGATATTTTCGTAAATATTTTGTACAGAATTACAAAAACTTAATCGTTTTGATACATTCTGTATACATATTCAGTCATTTATCTGTTATTGATTTTTATGATTAGCTATCATAATTATATTTTTAAACATATCATCCCCTAGGGCCTAGGCATATTACAGCCAAAATGAACTAAAAACAATACAGTAACTTATCAACTAAGAAACAAATATGATTTTAAGAATATGAAATTTCATAGGTCTCTAATATTGTACGAATAACGGCTATTGTAATATGACTAATATTGTATTGTGATATTGTAATATAAGAGTTAAAAAACACTGTAATTTAATCAGTGTAGGTATAAAAACTTCACATTCAAAACTCAAATGTTTCATACGTTACTCGACAATATTGTTGAAAAGCAGCATGCTCAAATCCGATTTGTACTGAAAATTTGCTTGATTTGATTTAAAAACTTCGATTTTTTCCAATCTCATTCAAAGCAAATATTCAAATGGAAAGTAAATATAGTTCTAAAGTGGTTTCTATATACTTTCAGATGTGGCAAGTGATGACAAACATGCAGCAGAAAAAGTTGAAACAGATGCACCTTCACATGATACATCTAAGTCGCCAGTACCCAGTGATATCAGAATGCCTTCTATGATTGGGACAGAAGATGCCCAAACTGACCAACACGAATGTGAAGAGGAGGAGCAGGAGGAGGAAGATGATATCGAAGACGAACCTGAAGAAGATGACGACGACGTTGACGAAGAATTGGTGAGACTACAGTCCCGTGCTCCACTAGATCCAATGACACAGTCGTTTTATGAAGAAGACAAAGTGTTTTCTGAAGACGCTCGAGGTATTTCGCCTGCATTGGCACATTACGAAAAGTCACCAGCAGGCTCGACGACACCTGGTCATTCAGGTGACGAAGGCGATTACAAAGATGAAAAACGAGACAGTGTTCGTGATGTGAAAAGTCCAGCAGGGCGTAGTTTTGAAAAAGGTGACGATTTTCATCGCGTCACTAGCCTATCCGAATTAGAATCCGGCATCGCCGTTGCCAATGACCATGCTGCTGCAAGGAGGTCTTTTTCGGACGACTACTCCCTCAAAGATCAACCCGCAGACCCTATGACTCAGTCATTTTACGACGATAAAACGAAGGAAGAGAACATTTACCAGACAGTAGATGGAACTACTCAGCGAATGGATCAAGTCGGAACGCAAAGTGAAAAAGTTGTTTTGCCTTCCGACGTGGATCAAGCTCACGCGAAACCAAAGGGCGTTTTCTCATCGGACGAAGATGATGGCGAGACCGATGTGCATTCACCAAAATCTAGAGATCTCAGCCCAAAATTGAGCGCAGATGCTCCATCAGACGAAACAAAGAGTAAACTCTCACCCGACAGAACTCCTTCACCAAAACAAGGAAAACATTTTGGTCAGACTGATGTCAAGTGCATCGTCACTGCAGCAAGCTTCGAAGCTGAGGCAGAAGTTTGCACATCAACTCCAGCAAAATCGGCTAGTCCTATCGAAGATGAAGATGAAGAAAAACACGATGATAGTCGGCGCAGCTCTAAAGACATGGATAAAATTAGCGAGCAGCATGAAAGTGATTCTAGTCTTCCTACTGTTTCTCCCGTACCATCAGCAAAGGATGTGTCTGAGGGGCAATACGATTCAACTGACAGGATCGATCTATGTGCTGACAACATCCCAGAAGACCAGACAAAATCCGATGACGAAGCAGCGTCTCCTGTACCAGCATCGGATGTACCAACGTCAGAGAAAACGCTCACGCAAGTGTTGAACGGAAAATCGGATGAAAGTAAAGACACTCAACTAGAAACGGAAGATAAATTTCAACGTCCCAAATCAACGAGTCCCATCACAGTTGACAGAGCTGAAGATTTACTCGCGTCCACTGATGAAAAAGAACTGTTAGAGTCAGATGAAGCTAAGGACTCTTCTGTTCATACCAAGCAACTCGACAGCTTAATCAACAAGTTGGAAAAGCACACAACTAATGGTAAAATAGAAGTCCACCACGATGAAGAAGAGGCCGATTCTCAAGAAGAATTGAGAGCACGTTTCAAAAGTAACCAAACACCCAAAGAAACATGCATTATCAGGCGTTCAGTTGATTCTGATGACGTTGTTGATCCTAACGACGATAACGAATTAGAATCACTGAAAAAGATCCGATCTGAAGAATTCACCATCATGAGTTCTTCTCCAGGAGACAAGAAATTAGAACTCACTGAAATTAGGAAACAGATGGCCAATGAAAAGTTGTCATCGTCACCGCAGAAAATGGACGACTTCATAACCGTGACATCCGCTCAAAGGGCCACTGGTTACCAATATCTGTGCGAAGAGATGGAAAAAGGCAGCAACGGCCACGGGAGCTCTGACGACGAAGACAATCGTTCGGTCAAGTCAGGTCATTCGGGCCGAGAACAGATAGAGGGTGAGTTCGTCGTCCACATGTCACCTCAGAGGCACATTCTGGAAGAACAAGACAGCGAAGAGTACATTCGCGGAAGCCCTCAGCGAATCTATGACATTGAGGAAGGAGGAAGAAATGGAGTCAAACCTCTAATGACACATGGAGGAGGCCATGCTGCTGACTGGGAAGAAGGCGCTGACGCACCATCTCACGCGCGAGATTGGGAGCGAGAATACAGTCCCGAGGGTCAAAGCGAAGAAGATGACGATTATGCCGACGAAGAACGCTCGTTCGGCACATTCGAACCATCAGGCGAAAGCGTCATGCACAAAGATTGGATGGCGAGCAAAGGGCAAACTGGCGACCTCAGCGAGAAACCTCATGGTCACGGATCCGAAAGCAGCGGCGGTTCATCGCCCCACGGGTTCGAGATGGATTCTCCCGAGATCCGCCCCACGGGATTCGACTTCCCTCGTTCCACTTTGGAGGAACGTTACTTGCCAGACTTGAAGCGCCACGAGACGCCGACATCATCGTCGGCCAGCAGCACGCAACTGAGCACTCCCAGCAGCGAGGGTGGGCTTTTCCGCGACGACAAGCACAAGACCCCCATCGACGACTGGGGCGAACCCATGGGTCTCCCTTCACCTCCTCCTCCTCCTAGCAGCGAAGACGTGGAAAGTCCCCTCCCCAACGGCAAAGCGACGTCGGAGAAGCGACGGCTCACCAGAGCCGATGGGAAGCACGTGGGTGGCAAGCTGGACAACAAGCGAGACAAGGAATCGTCTTCGGCGACAGGAACCCCCAAGAGAGCCGTTCCCGCCAAGGCCCCTTCACGTGAGGCAAGGGATCTTCGGCAGAAACGACCCGAGTCGCCCAGGTCGGTGACCGACACGAAGAAGCAGGCGGCTTCCAAGTCGCCCGCGGGGCCCAAGTCTGGCACCCCTGGCTCTCACTTCTACGTCGACCTCACCTACGTCCCCCACCATGGTAACCCTTACTACAGCAACGTAGAGTTCTTCAAGCGAGTCCGAGCAAGGCACTATGTGTTCAGCGGCATCAACCCCAGCAAGGAAGTTCTCAATTCCTTGCTGGAAGCCAAGCAGACGTGGGAGGATAAAGAGCTGGAGGTGACCATCATTCCTACCTACGACACCGACACCCTCGGATATTGGGTTGCCTTGAACGAAGATCAGTTGAATAAGTGTAAAATTGACCTAGCGCCTTCTGCCAGCCGTTGCACTATCAATCTTCAAGATCACGAAACTAGTTGCTCTGCCTACCGGCTTGAATTTTAAAGATACTACTAGTACTTAAATTTTACTTAGAAAAGAAGGCATACTACCAAAACAAAACAAAAAATTGCTGTCCCTAGTTTGATTTTCAATGATTGCTAAGCAACTACGTTCTACTGTCAACTATCCAAAATATTTGCACTCCTCTACCAATTACTACTCCCCTCACAACAGTTTCACCAACAGAAAAATAACGTATACAACAAATAATAATAATAATCATAGGCCTAATACTAAATGAAACCAGCTTTTACATTTCTCCAACCAACCAACAAACAAATCCATTGAACAAACCTAACGGTTTGCTTCAATGTCATTTCCGCTTTTCGTTTTCTTTCGATTCCCTTTCCGAACTTGATCAATTCAATGTGCAGAGAGCAGGAAATATGTAGTGCTAGTTGTTTGTTCTATCACGTACTTAAAAAACAAAACAATCGGACAGCACTTTGAAACCGATGCTTTTAAAAACGATTTCATACGGAAATCGAAGTTTAAAAAAAATATTCAAAAGTTGGTACGTTCGTTTTTTTCTTATTTTCATTTTTCTTCCATGATCCCCACTGATGTATACATGTTTCTTCTTCATTATACATCGATACTTCTTGATCGATTCAGCTAATTTTAGATACGTGCAACTATTGTTCTTTCTTGGCATTTTCAAGGACTCGATGTTGTCGTTCTAGTATCATTTTTGGGCGCCAAAGACACTTTTTCTCGTTTCATTTGTCGTCATTCGTTATTTGCCTTCTTACAAAATGCTGTGGTTTTTTAGTGGTTTTCTGCTCAAAGCGAACGAATTTTTTTTTTCACCTTTTTGTTGATCTACTCCCCCAAACTTCTGATATATATATATAAAACACACACACACAATTGAATAGTAGACGTATGCCTAGACTGAGAAGAAAAATAAATTTTTGATCTCAAGTTTTTTTGAGTGGATCCGAAAGATAGTTGAAGTGATATACTTGTGTCTCTTCTTTCTGCATGTATTGAGGAAAGTGCTGGAAGTCAATAAAAATAAAATACCAACCAAAAAATGCCGTTTATTGTTGCCAGAGTATCTAATTCTCGATTTCACGCTCTTTATCTCTTCTCTCTTCTATCCACTCTTCTTCAACTTATATTTTTCAACATCTCTAGTTGCAAATTATTACAGCAGTGGATGTTTTAGTCTGGTTTTCTCGACTCTCGCTTGTTGTCTCTGTTGATGATGATGATGATGAGGATGGGGAAGATGATGACGTACTAACCTCAGTCGCGGACGCATGAACCAAAAAATCATTCCCTCGGCAAATCATTCCGAGTTGAATTCTAATTCTTTATGTCTAAGGAATCAATTGGGGAGGAGGATGAAATTGAAATTCGCATCTCCTATCTGGCACTTTCCTTAACGGCATGTGAAGGAGATTATCTCATTACTCAGACAGAATTCTTCTGTCGACTGCTCGTTATATTTCCCTCGTTGCTTCCAGCAGTGGCCAACATGGATTGGTCGCTTAGGCTGCCTTTCATTTCTTTTGAATCCCATTTTTGGAGCGGGGTTTCCAGTAAAATTTAGTGGAACTAACTAAACTTTTTGACACCCTCGCCTCCTTTTGTTTTTCTGTTTGAAAGAACGAGTGAATGTTCCGAATGCATTTTTTTCTGCAGGATTTACTATTCCTGCAAGAAAAACCAGATAAAAACTACCACATCGGCCGAGATGAGCCTAATTCCTAGGGTCACGGAGAGTGGAATACAAGAAAATAAAAACCCCACGTTTTCTCGAGACTTAGGAGTATTAACAAAAAATAATAATAATAAAGTATAAAAAAAAAAGAAAATCAGCTTTTTATATCTGGTCATTTTGTAATGCATCGTCCTAGTGTCGCAGTGTCACCTTTAGTCGCCTTTCTTTCGACATACAGGGTTGCTCTATATCTACTACGTTTTCAATCATTCCGTTCAGACGAGTCACACTGCGAACTTAACGAATCAACAACCACTGATAATATATTAATAAACAATACTATTATCCAAATATGCTTAGGGTTCCAGTTTTTCAGTTTTTTCGATTCTCCCCCTTTTCTTACCGAAACGAAAAGAAAAAAAAATCAATCGTAACCAGGATGGTTATTATCACGCTAACCCTCGGTTAACTTATTAATCGTATAGTAATTCAAACTAATGCCATTTAGAATAGCGTTTGTAATTTGTTTTTGTTTTTGTTTTGTCCAGGGGTACACAGTTGTTTTTTAATGAAAAAAAAAATATATTGATGAAATGGGTCACAAATTCTGTCATTACTGTTTTTGTCTGCCGCAAAAGATACAAAAAAAAGAGGCGAATTGTGGAACGAAATAAAAAGTTTGCTTAACTAGTGTGTTTTATAGAAAGGACATTTTGCTGCTCAACTGTATTCAGTGAAAACCAAAAAACAAAAAAAAATGTATTTAAAAAAAAAAATTATATGAATATAACGAAAAGTTCAATGCATTAATTTTGTCCTCGCTTGAAAAAACAAAATGTAAAGTGAACTCTGTTGGATCCTGTTTTGATAAAAGATGAAGTTCAATGCATGGGTTTTGGAATGTGTCTTACTTCTCATTGTATTAATATTTTTCCTTCCAATGGACTGTGGATATTACACACACAAAATTGATTTCCCAACAATCGAACTTTTGATTTTATTTTACTGTTATTTCAACAAAAAAAAAGAACCACTGTTGTTTATCATTCACGTTGAAAAAAACAAAACAAGACCATGTGTTCTTCCAAACTGACTAGTGTATCGTGGGTCAAGTTTCTTTCACTCTTGTTTTTTCTTAACCCCCATTTAAAAAAAAAAAATAGCAGAATGGAAGACAAAAGAAAAGGGACCTCAGTTCTGGCTTCTTTAAAAAACAAAAATCCCTTTTTGCACGAATTGTTTGAAAAGTGTCTATTCTCTTTGCACACTAATTTCGATCACGTTATGTTTATGTTTATGGACAGAAATTTTACCAAACTGTTTTTTGCGAAACGTAAACAAAAAAGTAAGGTTCCCATGTTTTTGGAATTTACTCTGTTGCCACTGTGTATGATGTTTGTGAAACAAACGGGTCGAACCGAAATAGATAAACTCATGCTACGCTACGCTCATACTATGGTTAATGTTGCTGCTTTGTGAAAAGATATTAAAAATAAGAAAAGATAATTAACGATTTAATACAATATTAAACGTAAGCCAATGGAAAAAAAAATATTATCGCGGGTTATGTATGTTATGCTGTTTCTAATGTATATTGGATATACAAAAAACTTATGGTGCTATAACTTCTTGATGCCTTGGTACCGAAGTGCTGCTTTTTCGAGAGGGCTATGAATTTTTCACTATTAGGTGTTGTAACACTTTTTATTTAATTTTTTACGATTATACCCAATTATTCTAAGAAAAACCAAAGTAAAAAAGTATCCTGCAATAATCCAGCATATCGTTTTAGAAATTTTTGCTAAAGAAAAACAAACACAAAACAATCAATCAGCTTTTTTGATACAAGTCATGTTCCAAAAAGTCTATATAGAAAGAATACCCGAATAGCAAAAAATGGAAACGATAAAAAGTCGTTTCTCTGTAGCAGTAATATTAGCAGCAGCAGTAGTGTAAACTTTGTTCATTTTAGGCCTAAACACTTCCTCACGAAAGGGCAGAACTTCCGTCCAGTTTGTAAGCTGTTTTTTGTCTTTCAAGAATGGTACCGCATGCCGTAAAGCATTTTATATTGCCGTCAGGATGATAAAACGTGATTACGAGTTCAGTGGAGTGATTGACAGATTTCCTTACTAATACCCCTCAAGCAAAAAAAAATAAATATATTCTAATTATTACGATAAATAATAATATAAAAAAATAATTTAATTTATTTACCCAACCTCATTTGATCTGGTGTGTTTTTTGTCGACACTCCCATCATTGCACTGAACTCTTGATCCTGGTTTGACAAGTATTTAGAACTTATTAAACGGAAGCAAAATGATTCCTTGTTTGTTTTTTTGTGACAATTTTTCGTGTTAACTGAATATATGCAAGTTGATGCTGATAAGAAGAAGAGAGTGAGAAGAATTACGAGAGGAAAATTAGGGAGAGAAATGGAATCGTTCTTTCTTGAAGTTTTTTCTTCTATAATTTTTTTTTTGTAATTATTTGTGGTATTTAATTGCTGATTACTATTATTATTATTATCATTATTATTATTATATATATTATATTTTTTTTTTTATCGTTTAAAAAAAAAAAATTGAAATTTTCAATCTGTGTGTATATGAAAACTACTTTGACCCATGTGATACCAAATATTCACTACTATGATAATAATAATAATACATTATAATAACGATAACGTAATATCCTTTGCTTTTTATGTTTGTGAGGCTGATTTAACAAAAAAAAATAAAACCCTACAAGAACTACACCCACGTTATTCTGTCTGCGGTAGTTCCTAGTCCAAACAACAAGAGAACTGTAATACGTACATTTGCGTGGGAATCAAATAAAAAAAATTGAAAACTACACCCGTTAAAACATGATTTCTAAACAAAAAACAAGTGTCAACATATTTGCCTCATTATTTTATATATATATATATATATATATATATAATAATTTATTTTATACTGTAGTAGGTAGTGCATTCCTAACAGACACGTTTAAATTTTTTATAAAGGTTCTTGTCACACGCAATTCTTGGTGTGGCAAGTTCAATTGAGAAGTTGGGTGGAATAACGGCGTAACTCAAAAAATTGTAGTTTTGGAAAAATAAGGCAAAAACTTTTGACACCTTCAAATTTAAGATTAAAAAATTCCTGTTAACTGTATATTTATAATGAACTTTAACTTTCTCATCCTCGAACACATAATTAAGAAAAAAAACTAAGATGAGAAAAAACAAAACTTGCCCCAGGTAACTGATTATTACCTGGGGTATCAGTCTTTATGTTTGTTTTTAATTAAGAAACCATGATCAAGCCTTTAAAAAAAAAGGAAGGCGAAACGTTGGTTTTGTTAATTTGCACCACCCAGTCCGTTACCTGGGGTAAGTTTTTGTTTTTTCTTACCTTAGTTTTTTCTTAATTATGTATATTTATAGAAAGAAAATGAACCAGTTTTCCAAAAAAAAACACTTTAACTTTAGTTGACAAGTCTCAAGTTACGGGCTAATTTTAAAATGCAATTACGCCGTTATTCCAAATATCGTGCTAATTTATTATAGATGCATTTACGCCGTTTCCAAAGATAAGTATTTGTTCCATTGTTTTGAAAGTGAAACGACCAGGAAGTGAAGCGACAAAAAGGAATAAATCACAAAAAAAAAATTTCAGATTCACGTGTTCAATATTCTTGCTCCAAAAATTTCGAAAGTGCAACCTATAGGCTATCCCAATGTCTTTATACTAAAGACTGGTCTAAAAAAAAATTTAATTTATAAGCATTTTAAAAAATAACGACATAAGGGCATTTACGTCGTTTTTCCACCCAACACCTCAATTTGTGCACATAGGTGACGTCAGCTACTTGGCCAACCAGTCACCACTGTAACGTCAGATCATGGCTAGCAATACATTATATAGCTATGGTCAGCTTCTGATTTGGCAGAAGATCACAGTAGTTCACAAATTACTCGACTTTCCACACTTGAAATTGCGTGTGACAGTTAGCCTGAAATGAGTAGGTTCGCTGAAAATGTATTGTTGTTAATTGTGTTTTCTTTGTGTTTAAAGCACCGAGATCTAAAATTTTAAAAATATTTAAATTTTAATTGTGACATTTAAATTTGTGTTAGTTGGGCTCTGAACCTAAAACAGTGAGAGAAATTAAAAGTAATTATGATGTTTTAAATTTTGTAACGTACGTGCAATATACTTTATAAGTTATTTTCATTACATTACAGCAGACAAATTAGAAACATAATTGATACTAAGTTTAAAATAATACTTTCGACACAACTTCTAGTATACTGTTCGTATAGTACATTGCAAGTTATCGTGTTAAAATTAACCTATTCGTTTCATTTAGACGTGTCGGGTTTGCTTATCTACTAAGCATGAATTGTTTGCAGTGAAGACACCCAATGCTATCAGAACAATTAAATAGACCTACGTATCAAGTTTTAACTTTCAACAATCATAATGTCCTTATTAACATGGTTTTAACGCGTATTTAGTTATGTAAATTGTAAAAATAAACTCAAGTTTATGCGACTTCAAAATTCCAAAACACAAATGAAAAATAATAGAGATAAAAATGTTCCATATTCATTATCATCTCATATTAAGTTTAAATTACACTGCAATGTGCTATGTTTTTTTGTTATTTTTCGGTTGTCATGTGAAATTAAGTCAACAAGTCATGATGTATTTAGGACATTCAGGATTCGTCAACAGGAAAATAAAACGGAATGGTTGCATCAGGTTACTCGCCATGACGATGATAAACAGTTACGTAGTGGTTCTTTCACTCAATTAAAGGGAAAATTAAAGCGATTGGTAAATACCGACAATTGTAAATACTGTTATAGTTTACCATTATTTGACAATTAAATTGTAACAAAAACAACTCGAAGAATTTGAACTCGAACAATTGTGCAAGATACAATAATGCATGTTGATGTTACCTAACATAAAACTTACACACTGGTAATGATGAAGCCAAAGTGTATAAATGTATAAAAATTTGTGTTAATGTCTAACATTTATAGACTTTGGATGAAGCCAAGAAGATTCTTCGAAACTTGTCCAGTTTTTGATTTATTTTTTTATTAATTTATGTATGATAAAAACAAAATGGCAAATATCCACAAAAAACGTAAGTTTTCAAACTTCGTCTTATCAAATCAATGAAACTTTCATGTGATATTCGCTATTGTCTATCAATATAACAATGTTTTTCATAAATAAATATGGGAATATATACAAGTTTATGTTAATATTAAACATACAATATTATTAGCTGAACCGTCTGAAGTCAAAGAGAACTAACCAACATTTGAGGACATTGAGAAAATAGAATCGAATTACGCTTTAGAACCTGTACTGAACCATAAGCTATTTTTTGCCTTACGAGACTTTCACGTGAACAATGGTTGTTAGTTCTCTTTGCGAGTGGATGTATGCTACGTTAGACCAATGATAACCAAACACAAAAAAATTGTAGTTAGTTCCATTTGGCTTCAGACGGCTCATCTATACCCAGAGAGTTATTAAAACTTCACGCCAAGCCACTAGCGTCACAAGCGGGACGGGCAACTAACCCCAAAATAGTTATATCTCTTTTATATAAAACGACTTTTCATTGACTTTTTCCACAGAAACAAGTCATCTCATCATTCAATAAACCACACTTTTACCACTACGTGACTCATCATTACGTTACGTCAATAATTAGATAATTTAACCATAGCCTACTAACACGGTAAATAATACAGATCAATTTTCGAGACGTGCAACAAGTCAGCGGTTTTTGTTTTTTTCATTTATTTCCTATCTACTCTGTAATTCGAAACCTATTCCTGAAACTGAAAATAAAACCTACGCCATCTCTGTACAAAATGTCACAACATAGCTTCAACGTTATAATTGTTTAAGGCTTAAGCAATAAAACCTCGTTATAACAAAATGAATGCGGGTATATCAAGGCTCTTGTCATGGATTGCCTTACAGTATCAACTTATACTTATATTTACTTATATACTTATATTTTAAAGGAGAAACCACAAATCTAAACTAGTGTCTATGAATGGTTATAGATACCAGTTTAATTATGGTACCCGTAGTTGAAAAATACAACACTTAATAAAACTTATTATTATCATAAAATGAAACTTATTATCATAAAACGATTCGTTTGTTTATCTAACCTAAACTTTAAACTTTATCCAAGCGACACAAGCGGCTTCCCCGTTAAAGGAAAAATAATCAACATTTTAAGTCTGATTACACAATGATAGTTTTGGCTATCATGACGGTGACCATCACCATAACTTTTTTCGTGTGAATGAGGCTTTGTATTTATTCCCAAATTCACTTAAAACACGTTCTCATTAGTCAAAACCCGATCAACCTTCACAAGGCAACTTAAGTTAGTTAATGCGGCTAAACGCTCAAATTGTTATTTGCAAATCGATCAGAAAATTTTAGTTTGGAATTTACGACAATAAAAGGTTTTAATTTATGTATTTAAAATTATTACATAGTTCGCAAATTCCACAATTTCGCTATTATGTGATTTTGGTTGCTTAGCTAACCTAACCTAGCATCTTGCAATCACCTTCAGGTGAGCTTTAATAAACGATCTAGTTAATAAATTGTATAAATTAGTGGTTAGCTTAACTCGCATATTAGCGAATTTTATTGTTAAAAAAGATGACATGATTGAAAAAACTTTCACCACTTTGTGAGAAAAAGTATCTGTATTGGCGGAAATAAAAACGAAACTTCGTTATTATACGATTTTGATTTGTTAACTAAATTCGCATAATAACAAAGTTTAAATTGAATTACATTCAAATGATACATACAATATACAATACATAATGATACATACAATAAGCCATCAAAAATCGCAGATTAGCGAAGTAATGTTTCATTGCCGCCATTACAAATGCATATATTTTTTCCACAAAATATAAATGTTTTTTGACCATGTAATCAGTTGTTTATAAAAACATTCGCCAATATGCGATCTTAGTTAACTGAACTGTTATATAGTAGTCTGTTGGCCCGTCTACTACTGCTTGCAGGAGGCTAGGTAGTTAAACAACCAAAATCATACAATCAAATTAATATTGATATGTTTTTAAACTCTCTCGAAACAGTTTGCAGAAAATTTTAATTAATTAATGAGCGGTAAATTACATACACTGCAAACCAATGACAACAAAGTTTTAAACTAAAAATTAAATAAAAACGATTTACTCACCATGAAAAATTTACGCCCTTTCCTTTCTATTCCTGGATTGCAGACCATTCCGCTCCAAATCGGCAGTCGTCTTTAAGTTGGGAAATATTAATGTTATGAAACGCAACCATAAAATTCACCAGTCCTGAAATAAAAAATAAATAATGCATTTCAACTTGGTGCCAGATATGAATTCATGGATTTAATGATTTATTCTGCGACACGATGCAGTGATAATGGAGATCCTTCCGAGTTATGCCACGAATCATTTGAGTGAGAATGGTAGGTAGAAAGGAAACATTTCAAAATGAAATAGAGGACTAATCAATTATTGCACTGAATGCGGTTTATAATTCCCAATGCATTTTTTGTTAACATCCGAAGGAAAACTTCTATAACAGTGGTTAATGATTGTAAAAGAACAGTTAACACGCAATATGTCGTTATAAGAAATCGCTATGACATAAGATACTGATGAAAAATATATAAAATACCAATTCAGATCGTATATAAGTAAGATACTCTCAATATTCAAAGAAACCACACTGTAGTATGTCATGAAGTAACAGACGTTAATGTACAAGTATTGCAGTGCTTGGCAACTACAATAAAACGAATCTTTCTAAACATCGAAACGCGTGATGATTTCTCATCTGAGCTCCAACGATCTCAATCCAAGAGAGGTTGACTTTTAATTAAAGTCCAAGATGTTGAAGATCACGTGGGTTAAGGTTAGTCACACCGATGTTAGTGGAGTTGCAAAAGTGACAGTGTCGTTCGAATGGTTTTTTACCTTGCGACCGTTCTGAGATAAAATTTCGTGTTCTTCGGTATGAATGACGGTGGTCGTTCTTAGAGAATCGTGGTTTCTCGACGTGGGACTGGAAGCTGGTTTTCGACAAAAAAAGTTCCACCAACGCCATCCCGAATTGAACGCTAGCAAAACGAACGGGTTGGAAGCTGAATTGGACACTGCCAAAGCAGCCAAGATGGAGTAGGCTTCTGCACTCAATGTTTGATTGCCATAAAATCGCCACATCTCGCAGATAAAATAAGGACCACTGCACACGACAAACGACACAACAATCACCACTGTCATCCTAAGAGTTTTGATCTTAGCCCGAGGCAGGGAAGATGATGGAGTCGCTTGAAGATGAACCTGAAACGAATCGAGATATTTTTAAAAATATATATATATAACATTGTCAAAACTTTTCCATGGGCATTTCGAGTGTTAGATATCGATAACAGATCAGTCAAATCTGCACGTTACTGAAAAGGTATCAGCTGTAGCCAACTAATGTAGAAATACAATTAGATGTCAATAAGTACTGCACACTGTATCGATTTTACACATGGCCGTAGGAAACGTGTAGTTTTTTTCAGAAATGTAATAAATATTAATAAAAAATAGAAGGAAAAACTATTGATTTTGTTAAAACATTGTTTTTACAAAACGTTTAAAACCAATATCTAAAACTAATAGTTTGCTTTGTTTGAATTGTCACCATTATGTATCTGCTATCTGTATGACATCTGTATTATTGAGAAAAAAAAATGGTTATGCTAAAAGCCATACAAGGTTCTTCATAAGTCTGAAACGTTAAGACAAAGTAATGAATATTGACTGCGTATGCCAGATTAGATTCCACATACTACAGTATAGGGTGAGACACTAATGTAGCTAAAATGATTAACATAAAAATCTCAGTTATTTTTAAATATTTTTTTAATTACAGGTATACCCCGATTTACGGCGCTCCGATCTTAGGCGCCACAATATTCTATATTTTGTGAACAAAAAATCGATATTTTGTTTAAAAAAAGTGCTACTATCCACTTTCACCGCAATCTTCTACGTACGGTATGTTGTCAGTGTTCAAGTCTTTGAACACTGACAAAGACTTGAAAGTGTTTGTCTATGCAAACACGTCTATGCAAAGTCGTCTATGCAAATAGACGACTATGCAAATAGCAGATTTTAAGCATGTACTTAAAAACCTACGATCCAAATAACTAAATTTATGACAGTTCACATTTTCAAACTTTATAAATAAATTGTATACTTGTCACACGAGTCTTTCAAAAAGTTACAAAGAAAACATTGTAACAATATACCCCAGTCTTCCCTACATTTTCAGAAATATAACGGGTTAAAGATGCAAATTGAATAAGAGCGATGCAATTTTACCACAAGCTAAAGTCTCTAAATCCGGGCCAGAGAACATTTTAGAGACAAACAAATTGCGATTCTCCCAGCCGGTGTACCGTTATGGGAATTGTGGAAAGACTTAATGAATTTGATAGTTTCCAGAGGGCATTCTAGCATTGAAATCTAACAGTCCATGACATTACTACTATTGCGTAGTAATGATGTCATGAATAATATACATGTCAAATACCAAGCATTCAAACATCAAACGCACAATGGCCACAGCTATTTATAATAATCCTGACGTTTCAAAAAGACATGATGCAAAGCTTGCAGTAATAAAGGTAGAAGACATTTAAAATAAAAAAAATTTTAAAAACAAATAATTTTTGTTATTGTGAAAACAGTCCAATAAGATCAAAATAAAAAAATAAAAATATCTTTTTTAAAAAATAAAAAGATATTTCTCTTTTTAGCAACGTTCATGCCTTACCCTATATTATTAACTGCAAACTTTTAGCGTTTCCAGACTTATCAAACACCTATATTTTGACCTCTTTCAGTGAAAAATTGTAGTATTACTAATATCAGATAATGTCATGTTCCGCACGGTAAACCCTCAGCATTATTGAATTCGATTTCACACAATTACCAATTTGCAACAAGAAAATTGTAAACCCGTCTGCAATCACGACTCATCGATTTCCAACATTTGCGAGTTCACCCTCCCGGTCTTTTATTTTTCTTTTAATACAATGAAATCCAGTTATTATGATCACTTTGGAAACTAGTTATCAAGGCTACTTGTAGTTTAACTAGCTTTTTGTTATCAATAACCGGATGATAATATTAAACAACGGATAAAAAAATTAATCATTGTCTTGGTGCCGATTGATTATGATGATAATAGCTGATTAATAACATTATCAATGATTTTATAATAACTAGATTCCACTGCATTGGGTATGTTGTATGTTAGCTGTAGTTATGCGATGTGATGGAAAAATCTTAAAAAGTTATATGTTAGCTGTAGCGCTGGGAAGCTTGTAAAAGCTGTAGCTATGCGCTGTGTTATGCTGGACAGCTTTAAAAAGCTGTAGCTATGCTTCGTAGGAAAGCACTACAAAGCTATAGCAATTCACCGTTATACTGAAAAGCGTTCAAAGTTGTCGTTACTTTATTGTGCTATACCCATTGAGAATTTTTGGCATTTGCGAGTCATCCACTAGTTTGTTGATTCACGATAAAACAACTGAAGGGCTCGGTCAGCTTCGCTTTTTGCCGAAAATCATATATTTTTAATGTATATAATTGTATCGAAATTCTGCGGCGTTTGGTGCAAGAAACACGCCCATCTGATGCTCAGATACCGAGATATTATCATAGATAGCGCTGACAGTCACTGTTGGGTGTATAAGCCAAGTTGTGTTTCACAGCTGTCCGGCAGCTCGTTATTATTTGTTGTGTACCGATTTTAAAACAAACACAACAGACAGCTCCATTTCACATTTTTTTACCGTAAAAATATATTACTAGTAAAGTGACAAAAATGTATCAACAAAGTGAAGTGTACATATCTAAATGGTTTATTTTTTATCATTTTGCATATTTTACTGTTTAAAACAGTTTTTGTCGATACTGTAAAACTTTAAGAAATGGGACTGACCGGTTACTGCTCCGAGCCCTTTAATTGTAAAGTGCCTTCACATTCGCGATCCATTGGCATCTTACATCGCGAATCTTTCCTTACTTTCTAATCAAATGAAGAAATAAAACCGTAATCATGTTCATTGTTAACACGTCACAGTGTTAGCAATATGACTTCTTTAATCTTACTGTTATACTAGCCGTGAGCCCGTGCTTTGCACGTGAAATTATCTAAATACTAAAAAAAAATAAAAATAAGTTTCCTTATCGAGATTCGAACTGGCAACCTTCAGGTTGAGAGGCAGCTATGCTAGCCAATGGACCACAAGAGCAAGCTTAAAACAGCATTTTTATCAAGTTGCTAAATGTGTTGTTTAGCAATATCAGCTGAAGATTTTAATAATTATCATCCGGATAGGAAAATTGTAAAATCACAGTAGAAATCAGGTGTGAAGTTGCAACATTTTGTAAATTACTTTTGAATCGACATACAAAACAATTGTAAAGTAAACGATTGTTTTATCAAGGTAAACATAGTTGTGGGTTCTATCTTTACAAATTAATTGTTTAAAAAATGTTTATAAAGGTACACGTGCTCAGCACGGGCTTATTGCTAGTTCATTTCTAACAATCCCCGTATAAACATAAAAATTTACTAATATAATCGCGAATTTAGGTGAGTCCACAAAGGACGGCTTGTCAGCTTCCTAATAAAGTTTTTCACGTTGACAATTACGTGTAAGACATGAACATTTTCTAATATCTAGAACAAGTAATTGTTTGTTATTAGTTTTCCAATCGTTGATATTACTTACTTTTCCAGGTTTAATACTCGATCGTGTGGAAGCTTTACCTTCCGAAGCCTTCTGGGCAATCTTCTGGAATATTCTCACGTAACTGGTGACGATGATGAGCAAAGGAACGAAGAAAATGACCAACACGATGAAAGTCATGTAAACTTTAAAGTAGGTCTTGTTGGGCAGATCGTACAAAATAGACCTGCAATGAGGTTGTCCTTTGATTTCGACCACTTCGTACAAGAAAAAATTTCCAACGTTGATTAAAGCAGCGATTCCCCAAGCAGCACCTGCAATGTGGCATACCTGACGAAAATAAAACCAATTCAAATGTTAGACGTTAAGTTAATGATAGACCTAACACTCTTTCCAATTGACAGCTTCCAACTACGAAGGTGTGTAATAAATGAAAACCATAAAAGTGCCGTAATTCTGCGAGGGAGAAGTGAATCATGGAAAAAGGTCAAACAAGTGACACCCTATTCATCACTGTTCACCATTAGCATGGGAATGATCTTCTTTAGTTCTACCAAAGAAGTCATTTAGTGTGCTCCGTTTGAAGCTTAATCAAGTTTCTTTAAGAATTACACATCTGAGACGCTAGTTTCCAATCATTGTTTGTATTTTTCACCAATGAATATATTAAATGAGATGACTTTTCCGCATTTTAAATTTTTCCTGCTATTCATAACTTAGATCATTAACGAAATAAATTGTCCATTATTCAGCTAAGTGTTACACAGCTGCAACAAATTCTTAAACAAAGTAAAAACAAGATTGCGTTTCATGTGATACACACCTGGACAAAGTAAATTCATTACTGTCATTATGTTACATTTCTTTGTTACAGCACCAACTGTGCGATATTATCCTACAATTATATACAAGATGTCCTCAATGAGATCTAACCATTTTAATCGCATCCAGTTTAAATGGAAATTCGTACATAACCACAACTAAATATAGAAATGAAAGTGAATCTATCCGAGTCTCATAAAAAAATATGACTTCTGTGCACCTCCACATGAGTGGAAGTGATTTCGGTGGCACGAAGAATGTCTAGGGAGTAATCTATAACTCATGCTCATAGTCTGCAAAATTCGGGGATGGGACCATTCGCCGTGGCCGTTTTGCAAAATTTCCCCATATTCGACTACTCAAATTTCGACTTCTTTTCTCAATAGCACCACCCAATCTTGTGCTCGGTTGCTCGGAATCGCCATTTAAAAAACGACAGACTGCAGCACCGCTGCGGCTTTGACACGCACCACAAAATTCCCATTAACTTTAATAATTTCCGCTTTGCTTCCGTTCCATCAAGCATCATAGTTGTATAACCTAATATAAAAAAATGACAAAACTTTTAATCTAAACTTCAGTTCTCGTTGTCTACAATAAGAACTAAACATTTAGAAACTCAATAATTTTTCCTGTATCTTTTAATAATTTCACGTGATAGTCTGTCGAAGCTTGAAGTTGTTAATGTCAGTTTACGAGTTACCTCTTTTTGTACACCCTGTATAATGAAGTGATTTTTATAATTGGAGAAAAAAAAAGAAGTTTTATATTGAGTCAGGACACCAGCCTATCTTGTTTCAATATTTAAGAAAGCACTACACGTATTCCTAAAATTTAATGACTTCAAATTAGAGGTCGCTACCAGAGTTGAAACCATTGGATTGACATACAGGAAGAAGAAAAACAAAAGTTTTATTTTGGATAGTTGCACGAGCCCTTCTTGTTCCAATATTAAAAACAGAAATTAATAATCTCAAAACTTGGCCCATTTTAGATGACATTTAACGGTTGCTTCCATAGTTTTAAATATTGGTTTGAAACATGGGAAGCATTAACACGCGATTTTTTAGATCTTGGTAGCGATCCCAAAATATCGTTCAAAACTAACCTAATTTTACGAAAATTACTTTCATAATGAAACAAATTCAAAACGTATCCCATCCATTTTTTTTTTTAAATTTTAAAAACAAGGACCACCTACCCTACTATAATGTATATTTAAAACACTAACGAGTTAATGATATTTGTGAAACTTGTTTTCTATTTCAGTCCAACAATTCATACGTTTCAGATACTTGCAAATCTAATTATCATCTTCTTAAATTCATTGATGATTGTTCAATTGATAAATTATTAAATTCACTCCAACGAATTAAGTCACTTTGGTACAACGTCCTACATTTGGTCATCCATTCAAAGACGTTAAAAATTTAATTCTCTAAAGTGAAGACAGCAGTTAGTAATATGTTCCGGCTAATAGTTTGTCATCAACATCTGCTAGATGTTGCGACACAAAACGCATTACACAAAATTGGACCTCACTTTTTAAAACTCTTTAACGGGATGTTAGAAAGATGCCGTAATGACGGCACTCTGAAAACAATTTTGGTTGATTGCAATTCTGTCAGTTGGAAACAAAATTTGACAAAGAATAATTAACTTACTTGAGGTGATTTCTTTAGAGGGCGGCGAATGGCGCAGTAACGATCGATGGCCAGCACGACTACCATATAATTAGACACCGAGATCGAAAAGGTCTGAAGAAACTTGAAGAGACGGCAACCAAAATCTCCTGCTCGCCACACACGATCCATATATTCCCAAACGATTTGTGGTAATGTGGCACACCCCAGCACCAGTAGATCGGATAAAGTCAAATGCAAGATAAGAACGGTTATCCGGGAACGGCGACTACGCTGGGCCACTATCCATCCCAACACCAGGGCATTACCTGAAATAAAAAAACAGAAACCTTCAACATCCAACTGACAAATGCACTTTTGTTACATCACTCATTCGGAATCCACCATTAGACCGGATGCGGAACACTAAAGCCAGATGGTCAATATAAAGAAGCCGAATGGGTTTAGCAGCCATTAATGGTTGGTTATACAGAGTGATCCAAAAAGTCACACATTTTACCAATTAAGTGTATGGTTTTTTTAAATCTGTACAAATGTACAGATACTCTTTTTTTATTTTTATTTAACCGAAAAGTAACTATTTGATAACAATAACCGGCTGATAACATTAAACAATGGATAAAAAAATGTTTTGGGACCGACTGGTTATAATAACATTAGCTGATTCATCCGTGATTATAGTAACGGATTCTACTGCAGTATATTTTGTTTTCTAAAAATTAATAACTAGTGTTACAATTTAACTAAAATTTGTTGTTTTCATATTTCATCCGACATTAGAAAAAGCTTTTATTCAATAAAAAATGCCTATTTAGTACAGTGGAATCCGGTTACTATAATCACGGATAGTGTAATCAAGCAGCTATTGTTATCATTATCAGTCGATCCCAAAACACTGTTTAATTAGGTTCATTGTTATCAGCCGACTATTGTTATCAAAAAGAACTAGTTTCAAAGTGATCACGATAACAGGATTCTACTGTAAAATTTTTTTTAAAAGAATAATCATATGCTATCAAAATTTAAATATCAAATATATATGCTTTTCAGTTCAGTTTGGCCACATGCAAAAATTAACTGACATAAATTGTGTTATGATTGTAATAGATATATGTAAAGCATTTGACTCGGTGCCACAAAAGATTATTTTAGATTGAATTTTGTTTTTGATATCAGGTTTACCAGAACGAAATCTAATTAACAAAACATTACTTTCGAAGATGGAAAAATCCAAAATCTGAATCAAAATTTGTATGTTATAAAATTACTAAGATACAACGTTTCATGTGTTTTATCTACGAAAAAAGCTTTTATTTATAAGACACTTACCAAGAACGCCAAAGATGGCACAGATCCACAGAACTGCAGCCCGAATTTCCACTAAAATAGGCTGGTCGTACAAAGAAGGCACAGTGCTTATGACACTGATCCATGTTACATTGTTGTCCAAAACACAATCTTGAGTGGGGCACAAGGTTGTCACTTCATCAGTGAAGTTATCGTCTGATAGCCACCTGGTCATATCGAATTTCCAGAATTTACGAGCCACTTTCTGTTGATGACATGTTCAAAATGGTAAGAACAAACTTCCACCAACAGGCCTTCACAAACATGGGCTTTTTATCTTCACGCTTAGTTACCAATCTCTACGACACACTAGTAGTGGTGATCTAGGAAAATAACATAAATGTAATAGCATACTAAATACAAAGAAAAAGTGCTTCTTTGAAAAGCTGTCAATAGATGGTCCAGCTTTTTTTTTTGAGACTTACTTCTGACAAAAGCACCTTTCTTCCATAAAAATGAAGAATGAAACAGTATCTGACGTGATCACATGTCAAAAAATAATAACCTGAAAATATAAGAGAAAAAAACTTGAAAATCAGTGCTTTGTAATGGAAGAGAAATCAAAAATCTATACGCGGTTTTATAACAGCAACTGCTTTTCAAAGCAAGATTTACTTCTACATAAATTTCAAGTTTTTTATTTCATCTAATATACTCATAAATAATAGCTACTTTATCCACCGAAAAGATTGTTTTACTAGGTAGACTATCAATAAGTCGCTTGCCTTTGTAAAATTTAAAGTTTGAAATTCCGTTCACGTACAGCACTTCGAAAAAAAAAATGGCCAAACCTCCACTTTTCATTTTTCATTCCCGAAGCTTCTGGAAAGTGAGTTTAAAATAATGCACACCAAAATTCTTATTTTATTTTTTATTTTAAAAAGCCCAGTTCCATGTATGGATGATTGAAATGACTATACAAGCAGTGTTGCATTATACATTACTTAACGATTTCACTTTTACAGTTGAACACAATTTACAAGTTTGCCTCAATAATATTTTTCCCAAATCACCCATTCTACCATTTTTTATACAGTATATCAAAAACAGAACAACCGTTATCCACAGCAACTTGTTTTTGTTTTGCCATTTTTAACCTTTTTCATTTAAATTACTCTGAGGTGGAAATGGTTCAACATCTTTGAGCTGTTTTTATAGTAAGTTTCTAATGACCTACAGAGCTGAAATTTTTCGCATAAGATAAAATAATCAGAAATTTTGTTGTACCAAATTCAGATGAGTCGATGTCCAGTCAATTCTGAAATTTTTTCACACGAAGGATTTTTTCATAGAATACATATAATTAAAATAGATTAGATTAGGTGGGTTAAATGAGTAGGTTAGTTAGGTTAGGTTAGCTAGTTAAGTTAGGTTTGGTTAGATTGAAAAAATTAAAAGATTATGACCAAATAGATGCGTCCAAATGGTTGCGATTAAAAGTACCCAAATAAAAAAATTAGTTCTTAGTCCACATTTAATAGTAAAAATTAAAACTAATTATAATGAAACAAATTTTCATATGTATAATTTAAAATAAACGTTGAAACTTGAATCATTTTTTTATGTTCCCACCAAAATTCAATATTTACGTGTTAAACCTTGAAAAATTCGTCTCAATCTGATTCGTTCAACCCTCCACCAAGTGAGCTTTCTAAGCTCCTTACAAATCATTTTCCTTTGCAAACTGAGTTTGCAGCCACTTCAATCCGATTGGAAAAACTTGGTTGTCATGACTCCAAGTGACGCTCATTGTCAAGGTATAGTAAATATTCAAATCAGCAATCAGCCACCTACTCTGTTCGAAATGGGTGTACCAAAGCTACTAAAATATGCTCAGGAAAATGGGAAATGACAAATACTATCCGCAGTCAATCAATCAGAGAAAACACAAACTTGGTGAAACAAAACTTTAAAATTAGTCTTCAACTCACTTTTCAGAGGGGAAAAAATCACGAAATGGAACACAGTGTTACGTGATATTTTTTGTGTTAAATACTAATCGGATTATCTTGCACGTTCCCAATTCGTTACGTTTCACAAGCCCCACAGTTTGCCCTCCAAATGACAAAATGCGATTTACTCTTCAACACTTTTTCAACTACAGGGTGATATTTTTTATTACGTTATTTTTTTTCCTTCTATTTCTAATAAACTTAGAGAAAGTTCCTAAAATTTAATCTGTCCACAAATTCCTTCTGGGATTTTGTCATTAGTAGAGTGGAATTAACGAAGGGTTACCCTTCGTCCACCAAATTACATTTTCGACATCCTACAGTATTTTTAAAATAACACTATTTTGTCACCTGACTCTACCACAACCTTAAGCGTTAATTAAAAACATTCCTTAATTTGTTTAGTTCACTTTAAATTGTTTAGGTCCACTTTCTAGTAATTATCATCTAATAGAAGGTTGTACAATAATTTACAAGATACAAACATTACTATAAGTGATATACAATTGTAATTAAATTTTTATAATAAATGTGTACATTTATAAACCCAATTTGTGTACTTTACGTTTAATAAAGAAGCTACTTGTGGCCCTAGTGGTCAGGAATAGTAGTTTTAAACCAACCTATACTCTATCCCAAATTAGCTGACACAGAATTGCTGGCACAATTATGAGGAAGCTAAATGAATCAGCCAATGG
>JAQIWH010000683.1:0-42849 GCA_034695005.1 Cryptops parisi | reverse complement strand
ACTTGTATTTTAAAGAACTTTAAAGTACCTATTCAGAAAGTACTTGTACTTGTACTTAAGTACGTACTTACGGAAACTCTGCATAATTCTAAGTGTATATTTATTCCTATTATTATTGGTGTTTACTGTTTATAGGTGTATACCTACTATACTTAGGCCTACTATACGTAGGCTATATAAGCCTACATGGCTTATATCTTCTGTTTATAGGTGTATACCTTTGAGATTCACGTTTTACATTCTTACTTGAGATTACGCGTAAATTTAGTTAATAAATTTAGTTAGTGAGGTTCACAGTGAATTACTAAATATGCGATAGTTTACTTATTTTAAAATATAGAAACTAATTTTCTATATTTCAAATTATAGTCGCAGTAAAATAAATGTTACTGTCATTAAGTCAATGAATGCCACTGCTAAAAGTGTTTTTACATAAGTATGGATCTTTACCAATGTAAGAAGTTAGCACCAATTAGCAGTGTAAAACCAATCTATATTGGTTTTTCGTATGTCGAGGACCATCTGTAATCTGAATATTTTATCCATCAAGAAGTTTGCTTACAAGAATCTGTGATTCTTTAAACTTATATGTATCAATTTAAGTTAAATAATTACTCCTACAATTCAAATTCCAATGTCTAAAATTACAGGGAAGATGTCACATAGTCCACTGAATTTAATTTTGAAATGATCGTGTTTTTATGAGCCTTGGGAATGTCCCCTGCCTGAGCCATTTTTTGAAGCGGCCAACAACAAAGTTGACCATTTATTTGCTATGGTTAACAATGATAAGAGAAAACAAAGTTGTTTTTTTATGATCTTTTTGTTATTAACAAAACGTTAATTCAGCTGTTAAATGAAAGCAGAAGTAATTATCGGATTGCAATTTTGTATGTACTGTAGGGGTACAATGCAGTTCATGAATTGATAGTAGGACCAATATCTTGTAAGATATAGATAGGGTTTTAGTGTTGATATAATATGTAGCATATACCTAAAGACTTGGTTCTGTAGTTTGGGTCAAGAAAACTGTCTTATTAGTTGTTCATTAATCTTATGTTTAAAGTGTTGTTTGTTGAAATATGTTTGAACAACTAGCAAGTGAAACTGTTTACAGATTGAAAACTTAGAAGATTTGTTGAAGGAAAAGGATAATCAAGTGGATATGGCTAGAGCACGTCTGACAGCAATGCAAGCTTCTCACAGTACATCTGAAGGCGCATTGAGTAGCTTAGAAGAAGCAATTAGCGATAAGGAAAAGCAAATCACGCAATTACGTGAACAACGTGACAGAGCAGAGCAGGAAAAACAAGAAGAGCGTGAACTACACGAACGAGAGTTGACGGAATACAAGATGAAGTTGCATGCATTAGAAAGCGAGATCGAGAAGCTCCAAGTCAGGTTGGAAAAAGCGCAAGCTGAAAAAGACAAGTTAGAAGCCAAATTGGAGAACTCGCAATCCGAGTTGGGAAAGTCTAAAGCTGAATTGGAAAAAATTCATAGTGAAATGGGTAAATCATCATCCGAGTGGGAGAATGCTAAACATGAAATTTCGCATTATCGAATAGAGAATGACAGAGTACGCACTGAGAATGAAAGGCTGAAGAGTGACTTGGAGCGATCGCAAGCTACTTTTGGCAAAACTCAGTTCAACCAGTCACACGAGATGGATAGATTACAAGAGCGCTTCGATAAGTCACAAGCTGAACTGAGAAGAGCACAAGCTGAACTTCGTATGAATCAAACCGAATACGATAGGCTACACGTAGAAGTTGAGCAACTACAGGAGAAGGTCGAAAAGTCCCAAGGAGAAATTTATCGCTTGAAGGCCAAACTGGAGAATGCTCAGTCTGAGAAGGATTCGTTACAAGAAGAACTCGACAGATCACAAGCGTCGTTAGCCAGAACACACGCGGAACGTGAAAAAGCCCAAACAGAACTAGAAAAGATGCGGGACGAATTGGAACGATCACAATCCACACTGAACAAATTCCAGTTGAATCAAGAAAAAACTCAGGGAGCTTTGGATAAAGCACAAACCGAAGTGGATCGGCTTCAAGAGAAGTTCGAAAAATCACAATCGGAACTACGGAAACTTCAGATGGAGAAAGAGAAGTTACATTACGACTTTGACAACATCCAGTCTCAATTGGACAAAGCGCAAGGTCAAGCCCAGAGACTCCAGAAAGAGAAAGAAACAGCCCTGCTTGACGCTGACAAGATTCACGACAAGCTCGATAAAGCACAATTACAACTGCAACGAGCCCAAAAAGATCGTGAATCAGCTCAAGTGGACGTTGACAAACTGCAAGAGAAGGCAGATTTACTTCAAGCTCAACTCCAGAAAGCTCTCCGTGACAAAGAGAGCTCTCAGACTGAGCAGGAGGTGCTCAGAGAACGAATGGAGAAAACACAATCCCTGCTAACGAAGCTTCAGCTTGAAAAAGATTCATCTGCCGAGGAACTGGAGTCACTACGAGACAAGAATGAGAAGAACACAATCATGCTTCAGAAGTTGCAAGAAGAACGGGATGTTGCCAAGAACGAAGTGGACAGAAGCGTCGAGAAACTGGAACGTGCGCAAATGGACGTGTACAAACTTCAGTCCAAACTAGAAACCACCCAAGCCGAACAAGAGCGTGTGGTCAATGAGCTGGAAAAGCTACAAATTGCATCTGCCAAGTCGAAAGAAGAATTCCGCAAAAGTTCAGAGGAATTGGAAAAGCTCCAAGAAATGTGGAATCGATCACAAGTTCAGTTGGGACGTTCGCGGGAAGTTGAAGAAAAGAACAAACTTGAACTGGACAAGATCACAGCAGAGATGGAAGTCATGAGAGATCGATACGAGAAACTACAAGCAGAACATCGTAAGGCGATTGTGGAACGTGATCGACTGCAATCGGAAACGGATAGATTAGTGGGAGAACTCGAGCGAACTCACCTTCACTATGGGAAGTTTCAAGCTAATCAAGAGAAATCCCAAGAAGAGCTATCCCGAATGCAGGTCGAATTGGCTAAAGTGTACGAGAGGCTTGATAAAGCCCAGACCGAACTCAGACGTGCTCAGGGAGAAAAGGAAAAGATTCAGAATGAACTGCTGGCAGTTCAAGGCGAACTGGACCGTTACCAGAGTAGGATGGGAAGGTTTCAGGAGACGCAGGAGAAATCCCAATCCGAAATGGAGAGAGCCAAGGTCGATTTGGAACGAGCACGGGATAAGATGGAGAAGGTCGAAGCGGAATTCGACAAGGCAATGGTCTACAAGGAAAAACTGCAACAAGAAGTAGCTCGTCTTCAGGCTGAACTGGAAAAATCTGAAAAGCTTCGAGAAAAATGCCGGTTTGATCAAGAAAAAGTGCAAGCCGAGACAGAACGTCTCGCGATCGACATGGAGAAAATGCGAGAGAAGTATGAACATGCGCAGACAGATCTGCAGAAGTATATTGTTGAGAAAGAGCAGCTAGAAAGCGATGTTCATCGATTACAAATTGAATTAGAGAAAGCCCATGCCCATACACGAAGGTACACCAATATGCAAGACAAGCAGCGCGATGAAGTGGACAGGATGCATATCGAATTTGAAAAGGTGAAAGACCGTTTGGAGAAGTCGCAGGCCGAAACGCAAAAGATAATCCAACAGAGAGACAAACTCGATGCAGAATTAAAAGCAGTGCGCATGGAAATGGAAAACATGAGAACCGAATCATCCCGAAGTTCTTCCCAGCAAGCGGATCGCTTAACGGCGGAATTGGAACGCTTACGGAACCGCTTGCAACAGGTTCAGGAAGAACTTCAGCTTTCCAACCAGGCAAGAGAAACACTGCAGGCTGAGCTGCAGCGCATGGCTGGTGAACTCGAGGCTTCACAGGCTACAGTGTCGAAATTCCGACAAACTGGAGAGTCGAGCAAATCAGAATTGGATCACACGCAAAAACACGTTCACGATCTCCAGGAGAAGATCAAGAAGCAACATCACGATTTGCAGCAGGCAATAGAACAACGCAATCACTTCCAGAGTGAAGCTAATAAATATTTATCTGAGCTTGAGCAATCTAAGAATGCGATAGGCAAGACTCAGGAGTTTCAGCAAAAATCACGTGCAGAGCTGGACAAGAGCCTCACAGAATTGCAAAAGGTTCAGACTGAGCTTGAAAAGGTCACCGTCGACCTTAGGAATATCAAAACTGAACGTGACCATCTGGTGGCTCAGCTTGAGAAGTCTCAAGAAATGCTTGCTGGCTTTCAGCAGCAGCTTGAACACTCGCAGCTTGAACTGCATAAAGCTCATGAAGAGAACAAGAAACTCCAAGTGCAACTTAACAAGCTGCAAAAGGAGTTTGAAAAAGTCCAGAAAGAGGGCGTCAAAGACACAAAGGACGGACAAGCAAGACAGCAAGACAGGTTGAAGTCGGAGAAGGAAATCCACCAACTGAAACAGCAATTGGAGAGTGCCAAAAAGGAGGTGAAGAATTCGCATACGGAACGAGAACGTTACCAAGCGCAGTTAGAAATGCTTGTGCAAGAATTAGAAAAGAAACAGGTTAGTTTATATCTAATGTACCACATGGAGCATCTAGCAGCTGCACTATTTTGGTTTCGTTTCTCTTTTTTTTTTTGCATGACATTATTAGAAGATGTCGCTTTGTTGTGTTGTATTTTATGGTGATTTATTTTATTAAAGCACTTTTTTGTTTGGTTTTATTGTTTATTTTATTTTTTGTACTGGTATATCAAACATAGGCAGTCATAAACATATATTCAGTGTTGCGAATTAAATTCAACTGTACAGAACAGATAATTGCAGGAATGGTTCCTGTATTATTTTGTATATGCTGTCTTAGGTGCAATGTATATAGCCTAATCTGTCCACTTAATAAACACTTTTGTATGATCTGCCTGTTTGATACATCATATTGAATGCATAAAATTTTGTAATATATTTGGTGTAAAATTACACTTTTGCCACATTTGTGTTATTTTATTTCATACTTGTCATTTTAGGTGTCAGTTATTATCAAATCTTGCTTATAACTAAATGACACTTTTACTGTTTTAAGCCACTATTATTTATGTTTTATTCCTTCTCATGTTAGGTGTCATGTACTGTAGTGGTTGTTATAAAACTTTGGCATTCATAAGAATACTAAATTTAATGATAAAACCATTTTCTATACAACATTGTGCAAAGTAGTACTTCATTATGTTTTAATAATGGTACAGAAAGTCTCAGATTTATGAGAATTCCTTATATGCGATTCCACCAATATGCAACTTGAAAATCTCTCTTGACTCTTGTTATATGCAAGAAAATTCCACTCATTGCAATTTTGTGCAAATGGCACAAGTGACTGAACGCTGATGTTTTTGTCATTTAATGGGAATTTCGATTTATGTGAGGTTTGAACATAAATCAAAGACCTTCTGTGTTGGACATTGTTTTGTAGACAATTTATTGGACTGTGGTTCTTATATGAAGCAAAGTAAAAAAAATTGCTTCCAAAAAAAGGTAATGATTTTATGTTTGCCTGTTTGAAGAATTGAAATTAGTACATGAAAATTATGTTAAATATATATATACAGTGAGCTTTTACTAACCACAACGATATATTTTTACCAATTACATGGTTGGTAAAATCATGGATAAAAATAACCTACGGAGAATTGAAAATGGCAAACTGTAAAAATCATGATTAAACCTATGAAGCCAATTATAAATGTGCACTTTGTAAATGGTCACTAATGATCAATGATTTGAACTAAATCATTAACATATTGTTAGTGATTTAGTTTGATTTACATGATGTTAATAATTCGCTTCACAAGATTAAGAAAATAATTTTTATAACTTTTTTTTTAATCTTATGAAATATACTGAATCTATTTATGTACAAGTGGAATAGATAATGTACCATTCTCTATGTAAAATATGAGACAATGGTGACAGATTACTGTTTTGAATTGGGTTTTTGTTTTATTTGATTGTACACGTTTGTTGCTTTGTTTCATTTGATTGTACACGTTTCATCATGCATTGAAAAAGGTTCAGTGATAATAATAGTGCCTGGACTCATTTTTGTAGGTAGAATTGCACGATACGAAGGAAGGGGTATCAGTGAAGGGTAATGAATTACAGCAACAGTTGGCAACTAAACAGAAGCAGCTAGAGGAACAACAACGTTCTGCTCAGGAAAAGATGAAACAAATGGAAGAACTCAAGAAGCAAATTGAGGATAAACAACGGAAGATGGAAGACAGGCAAAAGGTTCTCGAAGAAATGGAAAGAAGGTTGAAGAAAAGGAAGAAGGAATTGGATGATATGGAGAATACGTTACAAAAGGTTTGTGTGAATAATAATCGTGTTTAATTCTAAAATAATCAAAAGATGGTTTTTCATAATAAAAAGAAAAATCGGCGTAATATTTGCAGGCGGAAGCTGGACAGAATGAAGTTTTGGCTCATCAAATTGCTGAACTTCGCAAACGCAACGAGCAGCTGGAAAAAGAAAAGGAATCCTTTACGAAATCTGTGAGCCATACAAAAGAAGAGGAGTCTCGCTCTCAAGGAGAATTAGATCGATTACTTGAACTTCTTAAACAACAAGAAGACGAGAAATTTGCAAAAGATCAGCAGATTCAAGAGTTACAAACGTAAGCATAACTTCATTTATCTATAACACTGTTGCACAGGATAATCATCAATTGTGTTTGTGTATATCCTTGTCCTACAGTACTGAATTTTATATGATTTTAAAATGACTTAGAAAATAGAACTCATGCATGTAAGATGATTTATGTCATAATAACAAAACATACAGAAAAGCAAATCTGCATATCATGCGGTAGTAACTTCTAACATAATTGTAGGTTTTATCTGTAATGCAATTGAGGAGTTGGGTAGAAAAACTGCGTAAATCCACTTATGTTGTTGTTATTTCTTAAAATGCATATATTGAATCGTTTTAGACCAGTCTATAGCATAAAGACATTGGTTTCCATATAATTTGCACTTGACGTTTTTTTCGGAGCAAGAATATGGACCGCGACTTTTGCAAACGTGAAATGTTTTGTGATTTCCTTCTTTTTGTCGCTTCACTTCCTGGTTGTTCACTTGTTTGTTTCACTTCCAAATCAATGGAAAAGATATACTGATGTAATATACAAGTTTCTCATTATCTCGGAATCAGTACAATTTTGTGGAGCACTATGGTGATCTGTGGTAGATACAAGACGAGTGTTTACTTTTTAAGCCGCTCGCTTGAGCGTGAGGACCAACAGCTGCAATGTTGTTGTTGCTTGCTGCTAATTGTTTTGTTTTTAATGCCTGTGGCTGTCTTGTTGTCTTTTCTGTTAGTTTGTTGAATTTTTCTTGCTTCATTGCATATTTAATCATTATTTCTTCATTTTCACTTCACCATATAAACCCTAACTAATGGTAGTTGATGCATTTTTATTAACCAACTATCTCACATCATAGAGATAATGTAAAAAAAGAAGGCTACTAATACTTATTTCAACCTACTGCATTAAATAAGGATCATAAATGGGCTCGAATAGAAAAATAACATTATATTGTTTCTGTAACTGAAATTATATTTCAATTGACACACAATCGAATGCTAATGTTATTTGGAACAATAGCTTTATAGCTTATCAATAGTTGTATGTAGTAACAATGTTTAAACTGCTAAGCTCAGACATACAAAATCACTTACTAAACAATTCTTGAAATTATTTAGAAATCAACTGCTACTACATAATTAAAAACGTTATTGATTTATTTCTTAAAGCTCTGAATCATGGTTTAATTCAAAGAAGTTGCATGTATATAAGAAGGTTTAAAAAGTTGTTTTTGTTTTTAAACAGAGCTTTGAAAAATATTGAAGGGAAAATAACTCAGGCCCGGAAGTCGGAAAGAGCAGCTGGAGCCCATGTTGACGAATCCAGGCGGCGAGAGGAGGAGGCTAAGAAAGATGCCACCAGGACACAGGTACAAATCAATTTCTATACCACATATACATAAGCTCTATATACCAATCAGTGAACCTCTTAAACACCATATATCTCTCTATGCCGAATGATTCAGTTAAAACATTTGTTAGAACTCGAATCATTTGTAATATTTTTCATAACTGTTGATTCTGCTGATATATTAGGGGTTAAGGAACTGCTGATATGACCAGCAGTTCCTTAAATAGATCAGGGCTAGGTGGGCATTAATGTGCTTTAGGCACATTGAGAATGGTTACTATGAAAATAAAACCATGTAAATTTTTATGTACCATCATGAAAATCATCTAATTTTCACATAATATCATGAAAATCATCTAATTTTCACATAATATCATGAAAATCATCTAATTTTCACATAATATCGTGAAAATTGCTGGATTGTTCATATACAGGAAGTTTTTTATTTATGTGTTTCTTATTTGTGATATTGCGATCAGATGATGAGATTCTCTCAGATGCTAATCTAATTGTAAGCTAACACATTTTTCATTTTTGCTAAAACTGTATTCTATTATGCCATTTTTGTGTAGTGGTTAACCAGTGACCGCCAAAGTTTGGTGACTTCATTGGAATATCCATATATGCAATTTTGAATTTATATGATATTGTTTGGTGTAGAACGTAAATAACACATAAAACAATGACTGCCTGTATTTATTATATTATTAGAGTGACTTAAGTTTCTATTCTATTAGTGATGTAATCTAACTTCATAATTTGAAATTTAGCTTCATAATTGAAATCTAACTTCATAATTGTGATGTTTTTTTCTCTCTTATTTCTAATTCATGCAGCCAACTGGACCAGCTGGATTCTTTTCTAGTTTCTTTTAAGTTTTCTCTTTTCATTGAGTTTGGTTCATTTGGTTTTAAAGTTTTAGTTTTATTGTTTTTTGTATTTTTTTATGAGAAACAAAATGAGAAATTTGAAGCATTATAGTTTTATTTTTGTGTGGTACTAGAAAAAAAGTTTTAAAGTAATTTATTGGGTAGGTTTTGCATTTGTTTTGTTGCTGATTTATTTCAATTATTACACTACTGCAAGACTGACTTGCAACTTCAAAAACAACGAGTGCAAGAATTGGAAGAAGCACTGCGAGAAAGTCTTCGAATCACTGCAGAACGAGAACTCACCCTTGCTGAACGCCAGGAACATTATCAGGAAACTAATGAGCGGGTTGGAAAGATTGTTAATTTTAGGCTTAATACATCATGTTGTAATGAAAAAAACCCAGTTGGAAAATATTATGATTAGTAATTGATGAAATAAGTATTAGTACATTACTAAAGTTGATGCAATTCACTAAATCAAAATCTTTTCTACATTTTGTTATTTAGCTACATTTTGTTACTTGGCACTTTTCAAATTACAGTTAACGTGAAATTTTCCTATGACTGGGTTTTTGTTACACAGTAGCCTATACATAAATATTGTAAATATGTTAAAAGGCGGAAAATAACATTTTTATGTGACTTCTTAGGTTGCTAAACTTCAGGAACGACTGAAATCATTGCAAAATGCATGCAATTTGCAATGCACTAATTGCCCGACATTGAGGGAGCGTCTTGCGAATGCAGAACCAAAGTTGGCTAAGCTAATTGAAGAACGAAAGAAGGCTCTTGAAGATCTATTTGAAATGAAGTAAGATCACCTTTTTTATTAGCCTACATTGAATAAAGGTCATAGAAGTCGTAGGTGATCACGTTTTTTGTGAAGGGACCTTAAAATACACGTTCATGGTTAGTATACACAAAGTTGTATACACATTGTTTTTCACCGTTTTATTAGTATATTTTCTCATGTTTAATTGAAGAGCTTATTTCCAAAACGTCTTAAATCCAAAAACACAATTTTTCAGGAAACAGGTATTTTATTCATTCGATCATAGACTTTTGCATATAAATGTGGTTTTTGAGAGTGCTTTTCAGTAGGAGATAATAAGTTTTGAGTCTTGAAAATAACATATTTGGAATTGGCGATACACAGATAGTTGTCAGAGACACTTATCTCAAAAATGATTTAAATGGAGATAAGACGTTTTGAAAATAAGCTGTTCAATTTCAGGCCAATGTATCTGATGTATTTTTTCTTTATTGATTTGTGATTGCACCAAAGCTCATTAAAGGTGTTTTTTTGTTGCTTGTGTTGCAGACAAGAAGCACTTACTGCCGCAATTAGTGAAAAAGATGCACACATTGCACTTTTGGAAGTTTCTGGAATTAAAAATTACAAGACTGCTGAAGAATTGGAACAGCTGAAATCGTCCAAGCAGGCGATTGTGGAGAAGATGAAAGATCAAGTGAGTGGAGTTTCATTATACAGTATTAGGACAGTGTTTCTCAACGTTCAGTTACATTTCATGTTGCATTGCGTACAAAAGCATGCAAAACATGCTTATTTTTTTTGTTCATTTTTGGTGCACAACTTTTGAGAAATCGACATTCCATACATCCATGTATAAACTTTGTTTACTTTTTTAGACGGAGGAAAGGGTTCAGTTGTTTCAGAAATGGATGGAAGGATATTTGGAAGGCAAAAATAGCAAATCTCCCACTGAAAAGGGGGTCAGTAAAACTTTCTCATCCAGTTTTTCTGCTACGTTGCGGAAATGTTTTATTTTTTTATATATTTTACAAAGTTTGTCATGTTTGTTTAGGATGGTAAAAGACAACCAAATGGATCATCTTAGCATTGCTAAACTTATTGCCGTGAGACTACGAGATTAGAAGTTTAAGGAATGACAAACAGTAAGTACCCCAGTATGTATATAGTGTTTTATAGTAGAGTCGATCTGCATTAAAATAATGCTACGTTATGAATACAATCAGAACAGTGTAATGGCTTGTTTTAATTTAATTGTTATAGCCGTCAACAAGTCGACGTTTTAGTTCAGTGAACCATTTTGTTAACCGTGGTGCTTATCAGGAACATAATCCTTAAAGATTATGAAAGATTACTGTATCGAGTAATAGATTTGTATAATGTCACCTATTGTTACACGTTTGGAGCATACTTCCATTCTGTTAGCGATGACTGGCTGGTATTGAAACGCAATATCAATTGATGGGATGTTTTTCTTTGTTGCAGAAATGATTGGCAGAAATCTCTTTGGTTTACTCTAGTCACTTATTTTTGCAAATACTCAAATGTACAGTGCTGTAACCGGCAGAAGACTGAAGAATGTATTGGGCATTTTATTGCCAGCCATTAAGTGCCATATGGATTAGGGAATTTGTGGAATTGTTATTTATTCTGACTGGAAAGTGTATCAAGTTCAGAAAGGAATATTTGTTTCGGTTTATTCTGCATTTGGTGTCTTTTTTGTTTTTTTTTGTATTTTAAGTATACATTTATGGAATTTCTTGGCAACTCTAGTAGCATATATGATAACGTGCGATTGAGTTATCGAATGTTTAAATTATTTCAGTTTTTGATGGTTAACAGTAGTTTTATGTGAGTGCGTCGGAAATGTTAGAGTGAAAGTTGAGATAAGCGTAGTAAACTACTGTGTGTGTGTGTGTTGGAAGAATTAACGAAAGCGTTATTTATATTATAATTTATATCAAGTTTTGAGAAGGATAAAATAAGGAGAGGCAACTATTTTACTTTGTTGTTATGATCTACAATTTTTTTTAATTAATAATTAATTTGTTTATTGATTATGGTGCCAAACAGTGTTTACAAAGATTCTAGAGTTTTTATTATTATTATACATCTCTATTTTAATTATTTTGAAATCAACGAACAGCCGTTGCAAGCTGAATACCCGAATCAATTGTTGTTAATGACGAAAAAACAAATACGAAAACTCGTGTTTGTGAAGATGAGGATTGTGCATGTTCAAAATGATATTTTTCCCCCATTGGTCGTTGAAGATCTGATTAAAATTTCTTTGGTTGATGTTGACAACCGATACAGATTTCTAGTCTGGTAACATCGAATTCATACCACAGTAATAGGCAACAAACTAAAAGATAAAAATACATAGTAAACGCTATACTAGGTCAAATATTGTCACTCTTGTCTTCAAAATAATCCCATGTAAAAAAAAACCATTTCTACTACTACTACTTGGCACATATCATTAGTACCATGGTTCATACCAAATGTGAATTATGAGTACATTTATGGTGCATTGATTATTCGAAAATAGAGATCGGTGATGATGATGATGATATCGGTAGTTTTTGTCATGTGCAATTTGTGTCATATGTAACGGCATTTACTGGACTTGCGATTGGAGAATTTGTAGTTGAAATACACTTTTCGTATTATACAAACATGGATGCTGTATTTCGATTTCAAAATTCTTTGTGAAGGAAAAAATGTGCAGAATTGCACATGACTCGATTACCATAATAATATTTTTTAATATTGCGCATGATTTGAATCTCATTACCTATAAATGACAAAGTGCTGTGTTCATAAACTCGTATCATATAAAAAACAAAACCTTAACGATCATGGCTATAAAATAAGCTAAATCAAGATATGGACAGGTTCTTTTACATTTCTTCTTTTCAGCAATAATTTATTAGCGATCATAAATTAACGATCTGTATTTTTTGTGTGGAAAAGGTGTTTTGAATATTCATTAAACTGCATGATTGTGTGAAACATATATAAGTTTTGGTTATTATTATTATTATTATTCCTATTTTTTATAGGCTTTCTATTAGTTTCACTGACGAATGAGTTGTCTGTGAGTCGTAAGTTGACACATACGACGACATCTGGTGACAATACATTTAAAGCCTATTTTTAAAAATGCAGTTCTTAAATGTACTTGTTCAATTTTAAGTCCTTTATTATACATGAATTTGTTTTTAAACGGATTTTGGTTATACACTTATTTTTTTGTGTATAAAATTTAACTTGAATTTTAGAACCTAAATAAGACAAAAGGATTCTCTGAATGTTCAATTTTAAGGTTACAATAGTTTTTCATTATAAAAGTTTTGTTTTGCAAACATTTATGTGTAAAAGCGATACCAACGATGGTGTCAATTGATTACCATACATGCAAACCGACATTTTTTGTGTGTGCGTTTCGTGTGACTTAGACAAAAAATTTTCTTTAGTTTTGCTATGAATATTCTCAGGGATAAGTTAGCAGGGGTTGTAATGTTTTTGTTTTCTCTGTTTAACGCCACATTTTCTTGATTGGCTTTATATAGTTCAATATAAGTCATTTATTTATTAAGTACTTGCCCTGTTTATTAACCATTCTGCAAGTTTCATGATCGAATGTGTAAAATCGTTTGTTTTTTTTTCCGTTAACTGTCATGTCGTCTCAGTTTGTTGTAAGGTGAATGATTTAATTTGTTTTTTTGTGACGTATTTTTGCTATTTTAAAATGAACAGCTAAAAAAAGTCAAATGACTATGGACAAAGAAAAGATGTGTTTAGAACGTTGATTGGACATGTTCCGATAATACTATCTGCAGTTGTATAAAACAAAAACTGCGTATTACATACTGTACAATGCATTGCCATGCTTTTATTTTTTGACATAATTCAACTTCCCCCTGATGTAGTTCGTAGGCATGAGCAAAAATGAGCTTATTTGGTATGGTACTGAGAATTTCCTGCGCCAAAACAGCAAGAAATCAATACTAATAAAACATCACTGCTAAGTCATTTCGTGAAATTGTTTTTTAGCTCTTACAAAATTAAATAAATAAACAAACCAAACAACTACAACAACAACATATATACAAACAAATTGTAAGTTGGAAACGAATCTTCGTTTCCGTTGAAATTTCTGAGCAGGGAAGGGTTGTGAGTTCGTATCCAATTGCCGTACTTAGTTGCAGTCTGGGCTCTTTCTGATTCTTAATAGTGAAACTGGGAAACATATCAAATACCAATAAACTATGTGTAATGGAACCAACTTGTTCTTGCCGAATAGTGAATAAAAAAACCACGTTAGAATTCACCTTGTGGTTTTTTTGTGTGTGCCGAGTGCTCACAGGACGATTTAAAAAACAAACAAAAACAAACTAGTAATAATCTTGTATTTTCATGATTTTTACAGTAGGCATCATGTACTATGTGATACTACACTGTTGTCCAGATTCCTATTGCCTTATTCTAAGCTGAAAAGCTATCTATCCACTTTCAGAATTAGTCGATGTAATTGGTCAATTGATACCTCGTACTACTTCAGCATAATGTCAGACAAACCATTCTCTCCTCTACAACGAACGTGAGTTACGTTTTTTCTAAATAAAACGCAGATTTGTCGTAGCCACAAAAAATATTGATAGTAATAAATAAATAAATAGCATCTTGCCGTGGGTGCACCTAGTGTAAAGCCCTTCAACACGGTTTTTTTGATTTGGTGTTTTTTGGGTTTTTTGTAGCGGGATTTTTTGGCTTGCTGAGAAAAAATTTTCGTTTTTGTACAAAAATTTAATAACCAAAGATGTGATCCGCACTTTCCTCCCCCTCCCCCAACTGTTCTGTCTAGAATCAATGTGACAGGTGTTAACATTTGCCTTTGAGGTGTATTTTTTTAATTGTTGATGAATGAAAGTCACTCTACTACCTAAGTCAATAAATTATTGATTTAACTCTGAATTTTAAGCGCTTAATAAAATCTAACTCTATGCATGGCCTTCTCCATAATGATTACAGCCTTGTTGTTACAATCCAAAATTTCAAATCCTTAACCAATTCTTATGGGTTTTTATCTTCTTCTTGGAATTATATAATAACAAAAAAATAGTCAATAACGCTCTGACCAAAACTATTATATATACATATATATATACCAAGAATAAATAATAATAATAAATAATAATAATAATAATATTAATAATAATAATAACAAGAAATACCTCCTTTTCACACTCCTCTTGTTCCAAAAACTCGTATTTAATCTCCTTGTTTTGTAGGTGTCTTTTTCCGCATAAACCTATGCTATATTAACAATGGCTTTCTTAAAACATAACCTTTTGTTTTTTGGAATTTAATTTTGTGTTTTAGTAATTTTCATTTTTTGAATTTTTCACACGTAACAAGGCAAGATTTGCAGTATTCATAAAGAATAAATTCTAACTCAATGGTGCAAAGTAGCCATACATAGAGTGTGTCTTGTTGTACCAATGGACGTGTTGATGTTTGATCATTATACTTGTATTACGGTATGTGCATATTTTTGTACAGTCAACCAAAAAAACCATTTTTTGTTTTCAGTTTTTTGGTTATTTCCTTGCAAAGATAAACATAAGTATGTAGATAGACTTGAAAAACAAAACAAAAAACCTTTGTATTCATTGTTTCAAAGGCTGATCTTTATGGTGTTTGCATGTAGTTATAAAAAACAAAAAAACATGACTTAAAAAGGAAAAAACGAGAAACATTGCATCCTAACACTGCCAAATAAACTTTTTCGAGGACTACGAGAAATTCTCTCTTTGTTTTCCTATAAATGATAAAAAAATAAAAAGGCTTACGCTGAAGCTATTTGAGCACTGTTTTACAAGCAGTTCTATAGGATTTTTCAACTTCCACTTCATGGTTACTCAATATCACGAAAGGCACGAATTTTCACTTTTTATTTGTTCGTACGTTGCCAATTTCTGGTGTTGCTGATTGCACAATGTGTTAATGAATTTCTCGAAGTATTAAATAACTTTATTATTATTTTAAAATCGAGTCAACTGGCAGAGCTCATTGTTTTGCGCTCTAGGTTTTTCCTATAGTCAATGGTGTTTGACTTATTGCACCATTGAAGTACTAAATCGGTGGTTCACAAGAGAGTACCAGGTACTTAACGTATCGTTCTACTACTATACGAACCTTAACTGCAAAGATGTCAGTTTCGAAGGATTGTTATTATTAATTAAAAACATTGCAGTGAACAGGAAAGAATGTTAGATTGTTTTAATCCAAAAAAAATAATAATAATAAATTGGAAAATTTATTTACTAAAATAAAATGTTGTATGGATGCATTAGCACTAGAGTTGATCGAACACTTTCGAGTGGTTAGCAATTCTGCTGTTTCCAACAATTTTTGTGTACAATATGGACTGATAAAAAAAAATTGTTTAAAATTGTGTACAGTAAATAATAATAATAAGAGAAATTCCCTTCATCCTTACATTAAAAAAACAAAAAACCAACAAAAACATTGTAGCAATAGTTTTCAAAACATCTTTATGTAGTTTCCTGTGAAGTAACGATTTTCCTATGTATGACAAAAATTTGTTAATCCTACGAAACCCAGCTCGAGCAAATTGTTTGCCACCGCAGAAAGGGATAAAGGGAATTTCATTTTGTTTTGCAGGCCACAAAAAAAAAATATATATCTATATGTATATATAAATATATGATGGCCATAAGTCTGTGATGAATGGTTTGTATTTATTAGATTCCTTTATCTTATGATACAATTTGCCACATGCTTGTAAATTTTAAAGTTGTTGCCAGACAGAATTATTTTCTAGTGCTATATAAAGTAGTTGCAAGAGGAGGGAGCAATAAACAAAACCATCATATCGAGTTGCGTTTTTATTCTTGCAAACGATTTGCTCTCCAAAAAAAAAAAAAATAATAATACACTGTACAGATATTCTACCAAAAAAAAAAGGAAAATTGGTCTTTCTATTTCAGTGCTCATTTCCACTACTACGTTTAACTTTGTGTTTGTTGATGAACAGTCTCTTCTCAGCCAACATACTGACCAATGATGGACTCTTGAATATCTCTGGTTGTAAGATCCTATTTGATCTTGATTTGTGTAATGAAAATAAAAACCGTATCAGTGATGTCATGTGTTATGCTGGATCATTTCTTTTCAGGTGATACCATCAGCAATTGGTATCTTCGTAAGCATAACGGAATGCCAACGACAACAGTTGCCTAGTAATGACAGATTTGCATTTTTGGACTTAACGAGTTTCAACGTGAAGCTATCATGCGGTTAGTAAGTTTAGTTGATTTGTTTTGCTTAAGTCCGCTTAAGATATGTGTTAAACAAGCTTGTGTCTTTGTGCGATTTTGATAAATTCATTTTATGAATGATAATTTATCGCAGTTTAATGTACTTCACAAAAATCTTCTGTATTCGGTGAATATTTCTTGCCTTCATAGGAATTAACATGGTTTAAGGTTGGCCCACACACAATTTTTTGTTAACAAGTCAAGCAATTTGTCGATAACTGTGACTGGTTGCTTCTTGACTAGTTTTCATTGGTTGGACAAGAAGTTGACGTCACAATTATCCAAAAATATCCAGTTAGGGGGTTTTGGTTTATATTTAATTACTCGGTGTGGTGAATAAATCAATGCTGTATTATCAGAGATTACTTTGGTGTTTTCTCAAAGTGAAATTTTATGCTATAAAACCTAAACTTAAGCCTATGCTGTTTGTACAATAGGAAGTGTAATTAAATGTTCAGTGGTGTTTCACTTCCGATAACTAAATTTATTACATTTTTTACTCATTAGCAAAATTTTTGGTTTTAGATTATATACTGAAAGCGATTCTACATATAAATTGGATCGTCTTGAACCATAGTGAACTAACAAAAAAAAAACTTGAATTTGAGAAAACGAAGTTTTTATGTATGGTTTGTCCATAGGGTTGCATGCTACTCCCATTGGTTCACAGTGCCGTGTAAAACTCAATAGTTGGTCTAGCGATATAAATCTTAGTCTGACTAGATCATGTCTTAATGGCTTCGTTTCATGCATTAACTCAAAAAGTGTAAAAAGTGAGTTAGTTCGCTATGGTTTAAGTTTTAAGATGGTCCAGTTATCCATGATTCATCAGTAACATTCATTTAAAAAACAAAAACAAAAAAGCTTGTTCATTTAGGTAAGTAATTTAAGTATTGGCTTTGTATTTCGTAATCAGATCTTTTGCATGAAATGAAAATGTTATTGTTTGTAATGAAATACTTTACACGTATTATATATTTTTATCGCTACACTGTTCCAACAACATGATAAGTTAGTTGAAATGTCACGTAATTTATGCTTATATACTTGTATTCTACAATGTATGATGTATGTATGGTATACATCTCTAGTTCTACTCTATTATGACTGCCATAATTAGTATCTGGTTAATAAATTTTATGAATTCTTTTGTCACCTCTGTGTATGTAGTTTATTACGTACAGATTTATAAATAATTTAACGCATTCCCATTTGTTACACAATATGGTAATGAGTCGAAACAAATTCCAAACTTTGGAGCCGAAGTCTGGCTAACAACAACAGATATTGAGGACTTTCATGGTCTGGATCAAAGTACAGTACCAATATCTACTGTGCAATACCCGTACCACACTCTGCAATGAAATGATTTTCTTACCATGCAATCAAATTGCACGGTTCGTAAGTGTAAGTCATAGCATGCAAGATGAAATTGTATATACAGCATTTTATGTACTGTAGAACAGTGGTCTCCAAAGCGGATGCGCGCACCCTACAAAGAGTCTATTTCTTATTAACTCTTGTTACAGAGGTTTGTTATAACTCTAATCACTTATAAACTCTTGTTACATACATCAGGGGGTGCGTGGCCTTTGGTCCTACTAACATAGAGGTGCGCGTTCAGAAAAGTTTGGAGACCACTGCTGTAGAACACAATTACCATTGCAATTTGCCCATAAAAGTACACGTGGTTTTGCATATACAGTATTTTATGACTATACATCATTTTGTACGTATACAACCTTGTACAATAGTGAGATAATTTAAACTTTTTTCATCTGAATGTTGATTTACCAAATAGTACAGAGGTAATATTGTAACTAATTTTGTCAAAAATAACCTAGAAGCATTTTCGAATGTGTTAGTTGTGATCGCACCTTCTTAACGCATAATTTTGAACAAAACAATATGTGCAAGAACATTAGTGCTGCAAGACGTCTAGCCCCTATATATTTCCCCTCGAAAATGTTACTTGATATCCTTTTACACCAGGTCCTTCAATTGTTAAGATTTGTCTTTTGCCCTATTCACTGCAAGGAATTAACTACGTTTTGGTTGAATCTTTTGATATACGTTGTCTTCCAATACATTCTGATACTGTACATTTCAGAATCGATCAGTTATTCAATTTGGATTATTCTAAAACCATAGTTTCCTGGCGCCTCTTTTATCTATGTTTCTTCATCAGTATTATTTCACTGGTTGTTACTTGAGATCTTTTGCAGTGCTTTCGTTGATTGTTCGATAAACGATAATTTACAGTGTTCACCTGTTGCTTGCCTATGTCAATAGTTTAAAAACACACAGGAGACTGATGTTTGTTTTTCCAAACACGTACCAGTTGATAACCACCACAGACTCAGAATGTGGTCCATTCATTAGCAGAAATTGCTACAGTAAATTTCCACGTTGTAGCGATATCGGCGTCATTTTTCAGATAGTTATCTCTCTACTCCTAAGCTTTTTGTATTCTTTCAAGATAATTCGCTGCCGAGGCTTTTTACTGGACAGAAACAAGACCATCCTGAATACAGATGGGTCATTTCATTGACTCATTATGTTTTGTTATTATTACTATCCATTCCTGCTTGTATCACTTAACTTCAATTACACAATTATTGACGAACTATATGTATCGCTCGCTGTTTCGTTTGGACTTTATTACTTTTCATTATTTATGATGGACTTAACGCGTGTTCATAAGTTGTTGGTGTTTGGATCATTTCTTTGGGATTCTTGAGTTGGTCATATACTTTATGATATTTCAGTTGTTTGTTTTTTTTATTAAAAAAATATTATTCTTGCTATATACTTAGGTCGTTTAAAAAAAATTATTCTAATAAATTTAATACAGTACTCGTCTTCTTTTTTATTTCTCATACACGGAAGACGTAGATGCATTTGGAATTGTAATTGCCGAAAATGCTGAAAAAAGGTTTTGATGAACAAGCCCACCTTGAAGTTGGAGACAAGTACGTTTCTTTTATTACACAATTTTCACTTAACTGTGTAATAATGTACTATTTTGAGTATTCATTTTAGTTTGTGGATGATGTAAAACTTCCAATATTACATGCTATAAACAGGTAGTTTACGGTTAGGCAGTCAACCACTCTTGTAGCGCTACTTGCTTGTACTTTAAATCGCTTGGCAGTTGAAGTTAGCGTTAGTTAAACATATAAAATGCATGATTAATGAATTTAATAAATCAGTAATTTATTAGGTTTGATTTTTTGTTTGTTTAACTAACCTAACCTGATCTTCACCCCCATAATTCGAGCAAGTACCACCACAAGCATGGTTCGCTTTCTAACCGAAGAGTATTACAACTTAAAGGGGAAGCTGAAAGTTAATTCTATTTAGTTATAAGGAACGCTACACAAGAAGTTTTCGATTCATGAGCGTCTTCATCCTAAACAACCCTATTTTCATACTTTGTTTGTCTCAATAAATTACTCATCAGCGAAAATAAAAGAAAAACTAAAGTTTCTTGCATCATAAAGCTTGCATACAGTTAAATAATGTTTACAGCGAAAATGTCACGAAATAAAACGTGGTAACGTGTTGCAGTATTGTTGATGATGATGATAAATTTTCAAAATTGATAAGAAATCTGAATCAACTTACTTCATGTTCACGTGCTAAGAAATGGGGGGGGGGGGGTTTACAACCTTCCACAACGTGTGCAACTGCTGATCCTTACGTTAAAAGGGTCGACTGTACTTTATCCTTTTTTGTCTGAATTTTGTTATGTGTGATTTTCGATTTAAGTGAAGTATCTGTGGAACACAGTCCTCGCATAAATCATTGAAGACTACATGTTTTATACCACTAGCGAATCTCTAACGTGCTTTGTATTTGCTGAACTTGTTATTCATTAACCCATGACATACTATAGTATGATACGTCATGATTGAACATCACATATCCAGAAAGTTTTGCAAGTGTATCAATCAGGCCCGTATACAGGATTCGGCCGAGAGGGGGGATTTACGTATTCGATATATCGATACTATCACAGGATTGATACTATCAATCCTAAGTGAAAGTGTTCTTTTATCTCTTTTTTAAGTGTATTAAAGAGAACCTAGATTGGTCAGGATCTGTTCATTACATGAAGTTTATTGACTAGTTGGGCTATTTGGTCTTTGGCTCAATAGATAATAGTTGTGGATAAGACTAATAAGAACATGTAAAAAAAAATGATTTTGAGGGTCATTGGGACAACCACCAAGAACTGTTCAGTAGCTTTTTGGTCCTGCAAGTTGTGGAATAGGAATGACTTTGGTGGACAAATTTATTAGGGGTTGCAAGCGTGTGTTGGGAATGATTATGGTCGTTAAATTTGCTGAAAATTCAGTATGTTGACTCGTATCCTTTTACACACCGGTGCTAAGAATTTTTATGTCTCTGCTGCTGGCTACGAAAGATTTGTTTTACTCCTATAGTGAAAGTCGTTCCGTGCAGTTTAAATGATTCGATGACAACGTTGTGTCAGCACTTGGGTAAATTACGTTGTACGGAATATATGTGATTGTTAAGTGGCACAGTTGGGTGCTTTTTCTTTACGTTTGTTTTCTTGTGTCCATTTGTTAAGTTTGATTCCGCGGTGCAGAGCAAGTGTTGAGGTTCGTAGCACCTTTGAAAAACTTGACTGTTATTAAAATATTGCTTAGGGTATGAAAATATTTTATTTTTCTTTTGTTAAGTAGTGAGGTGTTTTTCTTGAATCTAATTGCTTCTCTCACATGTCATGTCAAATCAAATTCTGATACAAATCCTGATTGTACTGATCTGATATCAAATGCAACTCTAAATGTTATCATTTCAGAAAACTTTTATTTATCCACATTTTTTTATGTGATACATTTCTGCATTGTCGATTTGTTGTTTTTTGTTTGTTTTTGTTGTATTTGATTATTTTAAGTTACTATATGACGCAATAAACTAATAAATAAAATAATAACGTTCTCGATTAAGAAGAGGTTATATGTACACATGGCATTACTACTACCGTTAGTAATAATGTTATGATGTACAGCGTACAGAAGATTCTCGATTTGTGCGATTCTACCGAAAACTTGCATAAAAACTCGTATATCAGAAACCCCATAAAATAGAAAAGCTACACCAGATGATTCATGAGCTAGGACCAGCATGATGTGGCATTATACAATGTGTAATACACATTGTGTAAGGAAAACTAGTTACAGGAGTGTTCTATCACTGCACAGACTCGCATAATAGCGAAATTTTTTCGCACATAATGAACAACTTTCTCTTGTCACATAATAGGAAAACAGTAGTTTCAGGAGCATTCTGTCACATCGTTCCACAGAATCGCATAATAGCGAAATTTTCTTCACTATAATGAACATTTGAGAGGATTTATCTTATCGCTTGATGCCAAATTGCGTACAGTAGAATACGAAGCTAGGGACTCCGTACACTTGGTTTAGTTTTTGCAGTTCCTTGAGTAGTAGTGCACCATTATACATAATCGCATAAAAACGAAATTAATTAATAATAATAAACTTTAATGCATTCAGACAAGGAATGAGAATACAAGTGAGTCGACTTTACAACATCGTGATTGCTCACAATATGTTTTAGTCATGCGCTCATTTTGTTAATGCAGCGAAATCTGCATTTCATCCCATATAAAATACATCTGAGAGGATTTTTCTCATCGAATAATAGGAAAAACGCATAAACGGAACTCGCCAACCTCGAGAATTCCCTGTACTTCTAATTAACTTATATGAAGTTAATTAGAAATTATATTATCTGAAGCATATTTTTTATACCCCTAGGTATATATGCATTATTATTTTTTTTCATCGTGTACGTGTAATATATGGAAATTAATTATAATCGAATTAACAGATTCACAAAAAAAAAAAATACACCCGGGTGTTTTGTTGTGAAATTTGATGTCGTGAAATATAATAAGCTTAATTAATTTTTTCCGCAACAGTTTTGTCATTCGATATCGTGGGGAGCTTTTGTTAACAATTTAGGGTATCTGTCCAGCAATCTAGCAACAGGCTGCCATAAATAATTGGCAGGGACCCTGCTAGGTCTCATGGCATGTGTCTTAAATCAGAAGAGTTGTTCGGGTCCTTTAACAACAGTCTCGTGGTGTCTCCGGCTGTGATGATGCCTCTTAGATCAACAATTAACCCTGCAATCCTCTGATCTGACGATAAGCCGTGTCATAACCCTAGCAAATAACATTCCAAAATTCTCAGGTTAGTTCAACGTGACAAGTTGATGAGAAATTATTTTGCTCAGGTAATGGGAATTTGCAAGCATGCTCATTAGGATTAAGTTGCTTTTTTCAAAAAATTTATATTTATTTTTATTATTATTATTCAACTGTGCATGTTGATAGAATGCTGTGCGAGTTATAGTATGACTAGGTGAACGTGTATTCTGTTGATAAATGTTGACCTAGTCAAGATGAAAAGTTTTATCCCACTGAGAGGAAATGTTTACTGTGGTAAATAAATCCAGTTTAATGAAGGTGTAACAGCATGTTGTAAGGCTAGTGATAATGCCAGTTAGCTAGATATTTGGTTTTTCAAGGGCGCAGGGGTGCTTGAGATACATGGAAATGGTTGGGTTAGTTTGTAGTTGTTTTGTTTTTTATTATCATAAATGAAGTTTCAAGTCATACATTCGTATTTTAATAGGAATTTTAATAACGCTGATTCATTTTATCGTGTAAAATGTCCAAAAAATTAGTTCTCGTAAAGAATTAAACCAGTTGTCCGAAAGTGCTGCCTAGATCATGTTTTATGGGAATTTTAATATGCCTACGAGATTTTTAATTTATGTAGGGATTTTGTAGAACAGAACCTTCGCAGAAATCGAAGATTCTGTATTTATATTCCAACATAGTTTGACCAACATCGTGCCATTTTAAATACTGTATATCGTTTTTGTGAGTTTTGTTTTGTTTGCTTGGTTGTGATTTGATCATTTCGATATGTAGTATTCAATCGATAGGTAATGCACTGCCGTTTGTGCATTGCATTATTAAATAAGTGTTCAGGAGGTCCTCGAGAAAAGTGAAGATTATGTTCCATACAAACTTCGCATAAATCGAAAATCTCGTCTATCGATAGTTCTATGAAATGACAAACACTTTAGTGCTTAGTCTACTACCTTAGTTCATCACAACCTAATAGCGATTTTGTCGCATATGAACAGCATCCGGGAGAATTTCTTTTGTCGCATAGTAACGAAATATATAAGGAACGTCGCATAAATCGAGGATTTCCTTATTTTTTCGCTGTCTTTTGTTCTTAAAACGTTTGCTTCTGTGATCATTTTACAATGGTGCTTATAATTAATGCAACTTTCCAACATGACAAATGTTGGTTTTATTTCGCATTATATGACTTGTTACCCATGTTTTATATATCAATTTGAAAAGAAATTCATGTAGATTAATAATTAAAAAGCAAATCTTCAATTTATTGCCGTACATTTCAAGAAAAATGTTAAAAACAATCACAACTAGTACAAAACAAACAGTAATAGAAGAGAAATCTGTTATTTAATGGTCAATGTGGTGGGGGTACTTGTGCTTATATGCCAACTAGACGCGGACCTGTGAGGAAGCAACAAGTGATGCCAAAAAACGGGATCTCATTGGCTGGCAACAATTAAAGGGCTCGGTGCAATAACCGAGTCAGCTCCAATTTTTGCCCAAAAGTGGTGTCATTTTTTTTCTCAGTACAGTTTCTTCATATTGTGAGAGTATTTTAGTCAGTTCTTTCTTAGCTAGTTCTATCTTGTTTCATCTATTTTTGTTATTAGCCTTATCTGTGTTACTTATGTACGTGTAAATATGAAAATTTTTTATTTCTGCAAGTTTCGATTTAGGCGAATTTTGATTTATACAAATTTAGATTTATGCGATTTTTGACCGATTAAATATTCGATTTTTGCGAGTTTTAAGACTGTACTTCTATTTTAGATTACTGTAAGATTTCATTTATACCAATTTCGATTTATATGAATGTAGATCTTTGAGTAATTCGATATTCCGTTTATGTTTTGTGTAATTCCAGTTTGGATTTCTGCAAGTTTTGATTTATGTGAATTTCAATTTATGCGAATTCGATTTATGCGATCCTCGCTTTATGCTCAATCACAAGTGAAGCTATATAAAACGTATACAAATAAATTTTGATTTGCTCGTCATCTCACAGTAATCACGAAAAAATAAAGGACAATGGGATGTAATAAAATTAAATCAAATCAAATCAAATCAAAATAAATAAAGGTAGAGGACAGCGTGGTGAAATAAAGGACGTATGGTCACCGTAACTATAACCGATAATCTAATAAATAAACACATATTAAAAAATATGTCAATACAATTTTATTTTCTTTCAAGTCATACGTTGTTCCATTCACAAACAAAAATTTGAGCAAACATTTTGAAAAGAGATTATTTGAACTGAATTCGCTTTGTTTTGCAGAATACACCATGTAAATGTACGTTTCGCACTCAGAGCAACACGATTTGAACAAAAACAAAATTGAAAATAAACTCTGTTCCAAAGTCCCCTTTATTTTTATTATACGGACTTTTAATTTTTTTTTTGTCTCTTTTATTTTTGAGCTTTCATCTTTTTTTTTACTTATTAATGCGATTGGCATGTTTGAGGTGAACGTGAACTAGGCCTGTAATTTGTCATCCGATGGACTGTGCAACTAAATGTTGGTAGCATTTGTATCTTTGGAATGGATGTTTACGTTGAGTTATGACTTTTCCAAGTGCTGCCTAATAAATAGGAAGAAGGTAATTGCCATCTATTGGAATTATTCGCTGATAAGTAACGAAGGGGGATGAAATATAATGTATGTCATTTCTATTCTGCAATGTACAGAGAATATTAAAATTAAGCTAGCATCTTTTTTTTTCTGCTTAGGGTTATTTTTTTTTGTATAAAAAAGAGAATGAAAAAAAATTAAAAATACATGTTCAGAATGCTGATGAAAGTGGTAGGTTTATATCTCTTTGAGCACAAGAATGAATATACTGGGTCGTGTTATACTAGTAAAAAGGAAACAAACAAAGATTCTGTGGAATTTACAGGTGAACTATCCGGAAATCGATAATCACAAAAACATCGTGGTCAGTAATTTTACCACTTATTTGTTATTTTAAAGGTTCAACATGTAGATTAAGATATCTACCAGTAATCTGGAAAAATATGCAGCATGTTAATTACCAGAATGTTTTGGGCCCCAATACTACCAAGACAAGGTTTAATAAAATAAGACTGTTTTAATAATAGTCTTCTTTTAGTGATATTTTGAAGTACCGTACGATACTGGTACAATGTTTTCTAAACATTGCTTTATTTTTGTATTATGGGCCATATGAGTGAGATATAAATGAAAAAGTATGCAATTTTTTTTCATTATGTAAAATACATGATGAAAAACAGGTTTTGTTTATAATATAGTTTTGGTTTAGGTTGTTTATGTTTATTATTAATATCTTTATTTTTATCCCAAAGAAACATAACATCAAAATATAATTGCGAAACAGATAAAATACTAGACGAACAAAACAACATGTTGTAGCAAAACTATCGAACAATTCCAAATATAACCACTGCTTTAACTCAAGAAATGTATTTTAAAATTTTATCGGAATAAAGTATGTGTTTAAATACGAGCACGTTAAGTGTAGTTGCTAAAGTATAAAGCCATCAACCCACGTTGGGCTATATTGCTGTTATTACTGTAATTGTCTTATTTATTACTGTAATACAATTATCATGTAAACAAATATCCCGTATAAGTTCAATCATGGCTCCCTGTTTCGCCTAATCCTGTTTCGCCTAATTTTGTTTCGCCTGAGAATTATTGTTCCGATTCACCTGTTTTTTCATAGACAGAACCGTTCTATTTTGAGGATAATATGAAGTGTTTTAGGTTAGGTTAGATCGACTCACAAACAGGTGAGTCGAACAATTATTTTTAAGCGAAACAGGATTAGGCGAAACAAGATCTGGCGTAACAGGGTGCGTCCGTTTAATTATGTGTAGTACCATATACAATATTTGAAGGGTCTGGTGTAAAAAAGGTGTTAAGTAACATTTTTGTCAAAAATGGGCTTACAACCATTTTAGTAGTATGTGAAAGGTGCAATTTCACCTTCCTAACGCATGATTTAAAGCAAAATAACAATATGTGAAAAGATATTAGTGCAATAAGTGTGAAGTACCCCATAAACAGCAAGACAAGTTCAGATCTTTAAACGCGTTTTTCTCGAAATTGTAAACATTCTACTTAACATCCTTTTACACCAGGCCCTTTGTTTTATAATTGCACATTAAGCACCTGATCATATATCAGGAAATCACAAGTATTAGAAGTATTAAAATATAGATTTTTTAAATACTTTATTATTTTTTTTCCGTATCATTTTTAATTGAACACAAATCATAATACCATCTTTTCATATTGAATATTTTTTGTGCTCTAATGTTAATGTAGCCCTGCATCTAATATAACACGCATTAATATAACAATAAATTATTTAATTTAACTCGATAATTTTAATGAACACATCTAATATTTTCCAATTTTAAAGATTTAAACTTTTTTATTCTATCTTTTATTTTTTATTTTTTATTTTATAAACTATCTATAAATAGCAAAAAGTTATTTTTTACACCAGAATTTTTAAATAATGATTATTATAATTTTCACATACAACTGTTCAATATTTTCTTCACAAACCATTAGTGGTCACAAAATGTTTAACTATTTTTCTGAAATTATGTGTTTCAATTACATACAATACCGGTATGCATCAGAACAGCGACAAGTTATTTTTACCAAAATTTTTATTATTATTTTTTTTTAAAAATATTTTTAAAATATTTTTATTTCTTTTATAATTTTCATTAGACACCAAAATATCCAACTTCTCCGAAGAAGATGTCCCGCACAGTGCCTGTTGCAAAGTGGCGCTGCGGGCCATTAGTGGCGCCGTGCATTCGGCCTGCGGCTCACGACGACCAAGTAAAGTGAGCAGCCGAGAGTGGAGGAGCGAAACGAAAGTGATGGCACACAGCGAGTGAAGAAGAAGTTGGTCTGACGCGAATTGTTCACGAATTGCTCGATACTGGAATATATGAGAGCAAAAGCTTGCCGCACGAACGTCCCGAGCATGGTGACGCATGTTGTTGCAGATTGCGTGATGACCGTTACTACAACTACTGCTGGCGCCAGGTGAGAAAAGCCTAGGCTCTCCTCACTATCACAGTCTTTTCGCCCACGCACTCCTTTGATCATTATCATCTGCTACTGTCAACATCGTTCACCCGCTTCTCTTGGTCGAACGGAATTGAACCGGTGATTGGCGTGGAGTTAATCTACTACTTTGGTGAGTCAATTAAGAGTTCTTTGTTTAGTTGGTAAAGTGTGTGTGTGTGTGTAAAAAAGTCAATACCGCGTCGACATGTGTTCGTCACTTGTAAGTGTCATAACTTTCGGGATCATTACACTTCCAATTATCTGCATACTCATAAACGTGTTACCCCCATGTGACGCACTGTTTTCGTGATATCGACTTGTTATACATTCTATTTTATACACATGTTTAGTGCGTCTGCAGTTCTAAAATGCCATATAAATGTTTTCAGTTTACTTAAGTGTGTACATGGCGAATTCTGAATAGAGACGAATACAATTATCGATGTTAAGTTATTTTTCAGTGTCAATGAGTAATTTATTGGTAAGTATAAACAAATGTGAATCACAGTTTATTAGACAATTATTGCACTTACGAGATAATTGAATTTGTTGGGTCTCTTTACTATTGAATACAGTTGTTGGTTATTTCGTTACAGTTCATTATGTTTCATTAACTTATTTTAGCCAAACCGTGATATTTTACTTTAACTACAAGTACTATACACTCTGTGTGTGTACAGTATGGTAGTTATTAGTAGTGCCATGGTCAAACACTATGCATCTTTGCGCTTACGAATGTTATTCTACGTTACAGTACATGACTTGATAGTGAACATGAGTGATACCGTAATTGTTGAAGTCGATATACAGTATCATTTTAAAAATTCTAACGATAGTTCATATTCGATTAAAAAAGGTTACTAAATTAGTAAATATTTCTACAAGAAGTCCTCGATATATGCGAGGGTCACTTTTTGGCGTGAAAGCCTTGTATTAATTGAAAAAACACATGTATCCAAATTGTGACAAAACTTTATGAAGCAAGAAGTGACAAAACTTCAGAGTTCAGTCACATGTGTGTCATCCATAAAAATCGCATAATAGCGAAAGAGTCGTCTATAATGAGCATCTGAGTGGATTTTTCTAATTGCATATTTAATGAAATGGCATATGACGAAGATTTCCTTATATTTCATTTTGTTTCAATAATTGAAATCGTTCGTGTGTTATGGCATTCAAAGTGTTTTTAGCCAATCAAAGTTGACACTAGTTAAAAAATTAATATCGAGGAAAAAGAATTAAAACATATTTTTTTTTTATAATTGAATCGTATATTTATAACGCATCGAGGGTAAAACTAAACATTTCTTTTGGTGTATTTAAATATTTTGATTATCACCAAGGTACTTATGAATCCCAAGGTATTTGTTAAAACAAATTAAGTTAGTGATAAATTGAGGTCAAAAAAGTATGAGAATATACGGCGAAAATGGGTGTAGCAAACTACAAAACAAACTTTTGGTAATGTAGGACAAACATTTTTGACATGACGAGTTAAAAAAAAATAAATTAAATAAAATGAAACAGTTTGTTTTAATGTCCACTCAAGTTTCTTGAAATCTATAAAAATAACGATGTAGGGTTTGGGATAAATGACAAGATTCAACTGACCAAAATTGTTAAATCCTTGTCACACACCACGTTGTTACCTATTCGACTGTTTACATTTATTTTACTTTTATTTCTAATTAAAATTATTAATTCCGGTTCATATAATGGATTTATTTCAAGTAGGCTATATTATACTACTTTTTCGTTAAAAAAATTAATTCAATGTCGCTCAAGATTCTATAGAAACACCGCTGAGTAGCAGGGGTTGACATAATGAAAAGATTCAACTTTTGCTAAAATAGTTAAATCCTGGTCACAGCACCACATTGCTACCTATTCGACTGTTTACGTTTATTTTGAGTCAAAGTTATTTGTTTCGAGTTTATTATACCACCTTTTCTTTAAAATAAATAGTTAATGTTCACTTTTCTTAAGTTCTATAAAAACATTGCCGAGTAACAGGGGTTTTGATAATGTCAAGACACTAAAATTGTTAAATCCTGGTCACAGCACCACGTTGCTACTTATTCGACTGTTTAAGTTTCTTTTACTTTTATTTCAAAACAAAATTATTTGTTTCGAGTATATTTTACCACTTTTTATTTAAAAAATTATTCACTGAAGTTTCTTGAGTTCTATAGAAACACCGCTGAGTAGCGGGGATTCAAGTCACTTAAATTGTTAAATCCTGGTCACAGCACCACGTTGCTACCATGCACACTATTACATTATTTACGTTTATTTTAATGTTTTTTTTTTAAATTTAACTTCGGATCTTATTGTGATTTTGTTTCAAATATGTTATACTACCTTTTTTTTAAAAAAAACAAAACATTGTCTGCTAAAATATTTTAATGTCTGCTCAAAGTTTCTTGAGTTGTATAGAAAGACCGCTGAGTAGCGGGGTTGGGATAATGACACGATCCTTTACTTGCGGTGGTTGTGTTTGCTTATGTGAGAAAACAATAGCCAAAGTGAGGCAGACATAACAACAGTGCACTTTTGTTATGACACTTGATTTGGTTCCCATCGTGTTTGTCCCTCCATCATCGTGTCGTCGTGTTAGTTCATCGAGGCCACGGTTCTTAAGTTGTTCGGTCAGAGGTCCCTTTTTCTTACGTTGGCATCCATACGAATGGGTCCGAGTTGGAGTTGGTTGCCCTATCTCCCACGCCGCCTCCTGGTTTGCCCAATGCCTTGGCTAAACCATTAATTGTACCGCCTGCCAGCCAAGGCGCTGCCCAAATACCCCCTCCCTTTATCACCTTCAGTTTAACACGCCTTTGGTCCACTGAAAGAACAAGGTGGGGGGAAATTTCGAGAGAAAAAAAAATAACAATTGCACACCTGCATTCTAACGATGAACAAGGTGAAACTAAAAATCTGTTGGGGGAAAAAGTACATGGAAGGATGTTGATATATAAACATTCGTGAATCAAGAAGTTTTTAATGTGGGGGAGGGGGGTGTGTGATATAAAACGGAAATGTTTTTGTTCCTTTTATGGATGGACGTGACTAACAAATTAGGTGAAGCCTTTACAGCAGAAATACATATATGCACGTATTTTGTGAACGAGTAACTGTTTTGGTGTTGCCGTTGTGACATATGGTGAGGTTTATGTGACAAGAAATTTAGCTGCATGGTTCATTAAAAATGCAATTTGAGCACGTACAATTTGATGATGGATGTGCTAGGTAACTAGATTGACTGGATTTGGATTTGCAATGTTAACATTTGTTGTATTGTAAACTCTATGTAACATGGTCCAAGAACTTTTGGGAGTACATACAGTACGTGTATGTACAAAATATACGAACATTTGAACGTCTTCGTTGTGAAATGTTAGGAATGCATAGGAAAATTCTCAATTACAGTAAATTCTTGTTCATCCGGCTCTCAATAATCTGCTCCCTCAATAATGCGGCCTTCTGTCCTGACGAACAAACGTAAAATAACTATGCGTAATTATAAATGTTATAGATTTTCTTTGCACAACTATACACTTTAATACTGCTTACAATCTATGTACAGTACTTGGTGGTATTAAGTTCAGGTTTTGATTAACCTTTACTAAATCAATGATATTTTACTAAAACATACATGTAATTCACATTATGTTTTTATTTGTCTTATTCCTGACTAACGAACGGTGTTTTCGAATTATTCAGTTCATGAATTAAGACAAAGATACTAGAATACTGAAATGTCGGATTAAAGACAAGGTTATCATTACAACCTTGTGGGTACTGGTTTGCAATACATTACAAGATCTCTTAGTAAATTTATGAATATTTTTTATTGTTATTCATATCATCCAATAATGATCACTAATTCAAATTTGTGTATAAATAAAAACTGTAATAATAATTGAAGGGCTTGGTGTAAAAGGGTGTCAAGTAACATTTTTACAATTTCGAGGAAATCGCGTTCAAATATCTGAACTTGCATTGCTGTCTATGGGCTATTTAAAACTTCTTGCAGTAATATCTTTGGACATATTGTTGTTTTGCTCAAAATTATGTGTTAGGGTGGTAAAATTGCACCTAACACATTCGAAAATGCTTTTAGGTCATTTTTAACTAAAATGTTGCTTAACACCCTTTTACACTAGACCCCTAAATTACAAGATTTTGATAATATCGCTTATTTGTAATGTCATGTTGATTTCTATACATTGGTCATCATCAAAGATCATCGGTTATTTTGGATCTTGGTAAGAAGAACGTAGGGGTTTTTTAGTAGTTGTAGCCTACATACAGAATGTTAGCAATTGTCGAATTAACGTTTTCGTTTAAATTCCGATTGCATCTCAAACAGGGAATTTTATTTTTGAAAGATAAGTCACATGTGAGGGTCATTGGTGAAAACGAAAAACTAGAAAAATAAAGCTCTTGTAGAGATACTTAAACGTACATTTTTTGGGGGGGAGCGCGGCCACCTCCTTGTAACACACGATACTGAGCTCAAAGTGATACCGCTTGTGTGACAACCTCCCCAATTAATGGCGATGCCCCTTATCCACACCATCGAAGGGCGTATTTTCTAATAAGGCTGACGGTCTTACGTATGGAACGATGCATTTAACGCGCTGTCAAGCAATTACGTTGTTGAGGAAACACTATTTCAAGCCTGTGTTGTGTTTTTTATTCTTCCTTTTCATTTGACATGTCGTTTTTTATGATAATGATTTTTTTGTATCTCTCTTTCTCTTCGTCTCTTTTTAACTGAGAGAAAGCGATGATGTACTTATTCACAGTTATGGCAATGCCTTTGCCACCAAATCAGCTAATAAGCAAATTCGTCCGTTAAGGTCGCTTAATGACCATGAAGTTGAATGACAAGGTGCAGGAAAAACCAGAATTTTGGCAAGGGTGTGTTTTTTTGTTTTGTTTTGTTTTGTTTTTTTGTATAATTTTTAATTTTTTAATTTTTTTTTATACTTTTGGTTATGGATGAGTGTTTGGTCTTTAAAAAAAAATATTAAGTAACCTCACTTCACGTATTTTTGTCAAGTGTGCAAATTGTTGGTAATGTGGTGGTTCTACAAAGAAAGTCAGTGAACTTTATGACAAAAAGTTACTGCTGTAAAAAACTGCAAATTTGTACTTAGTTTTGTTTTGTTGTTTTTTTTGGAAGCGGTTTCCTTGAAATGATCGAGCGACATACAAGTGAATCATTTTGCTTGGAAAATATTGGTAAACAATAAACGAGAACCATCAAATCTTAATGAAACTCTTAGTCATGAGAATTGATCCTTTTTTTACGTTAGAATCAATACTATACTTTGATGTGTGGAATTTCCATGAGGTGAAGTCATGTTGTGTCCATTAGGTTCGCAAGTCACCAGTCTTCTTGACTAGTATTAGGGAGTTCACATTTGAACCGGATTTTCTTATAAACTAACAAAATCGGTTCAAATTTGAATTTTTCTTGCATGTAAAGTTTGTTAAGGCCTGCTGACACAACTTTTGGGGATGGCAAGTGGAGCAATTTGTGGACAATCATGACACCAGCGTCTTGTCAAGTTAACGTTTTGAGCTTTCATTGGTTGGACAAGAATCTGATGCCAGAGTGGTTCACAGATTGTTCGACTTGCCATATCAAAAACTTTCTGTGACTGAAGTCTTTTAGAAGTTCTTGAGTTTCTTAAGAGTTAGGAATGCCAATTGGCTTCTTATAAAAGATAACGGTTAATAATATGTATTGTTTTACAGTACTATATAGCTAAACAACCTCAGATCAGGGAATCAGTAATATAGAAACATTAGCAATCTAGAAACATCAATAATCAGAAAACATCAATAATCCGGAATTAATTTTAGACTTTCGGACATAGCCTGTAAGTAGTATTTTTGGTGGTGCTACTAGCAAAACTATCTACTTCGGAAGTCATTTTTAAGCGCATTAAACAATCACTCTGTATTAAGCAATTGCTCTGTATTAAGCAATTGTTCTGTATTAAGAAAATTGCTCATTTTAACCAATTTTTACCACTTACTTACACGGTTCTTTAAAGAGTGAAATGTTTATCAAGTTGAGGTGTTCATTTATTCTAAAAAAAAAAAACAATTGGTAATCTGGAAAACAATCACCTATCCAGAATGAATAAAATTTCAATGATATTCTGGATTTGACGTTGTCAACTTGTATTCGATAAAAAAAAAATTGCCAACAAATCAGCTTAAATTCCAAACATTTTTTCATGCTGTGACATAATATGGGTGTAACATTACGGTACGCCTAGTAAATTTCAGGCGAAAATCCATGTGTTTGTATATTGTATACCAGTAGTTATATACAATATGAAGTGAAGATGCTAATTTATATTCCGAATGTAGGTTCATTTAGTACTTTACTGCTACCTGTCTTTTAAACGGTTTTGTAAGGTAGAACAAATCTGTCAGTTTAGGTTGTGCATAATGCATGTGCGAACAAGTGGGCGAAAGCAAAGGCAATTTTTAATTAAGATTTTTTGTTTTTATCAATTGGGACTTTTCTTCTCTCGAGGTTTTTCTCGCTAAGTGTTTAAAATTCTGTAAGCAAACTGTTATCTTTTTTTTTCCTCTCTTTCTTGACTGATAATTTTTTTTTTATAATATATATTTATTATTTCGCCATTTTTTTTATTTATATATTTTTTTCTAAGCATTTTTATTTACAACTCGGTAGTAGTCATTGCGTACGTTAAGTCCAAAGTTTTCGTATCTCTTGTGAGGAGAATTTTATTAGCTTTTTCTGTGCATGTTTTCCTCAATAACACATAAACAATATTTTTCTTGTACTACATTCATCGTACTTACATTCATCTCTAGGAATAAATAAAAAAGAAACTTATGAGGAAGAGAATCACGGTTAATAAAAATCAGTTATTTTTTATTATATTTTTACATGTACAAACCTTAATATTGCATTTTGCATGCATGTAAAATGCTTTAAGGAGGTAACAAGAAACTTCCACCTACTTGGTAATTTCTGGTCATAGATTTCAAATTAGCCTTTTTCTTATTCCCCCCCCCCTCTTGCGAAGAGGGTAGAAGACTCGCAGAACGATGTAAAAAGAGAGTCTTAAACTTGTCAACGCCATTTGAGCTGTCACCATAGCTGGATGAAGTGGGCAGCAGCATCTTGACTGTTCTTTCTTAGCAATTCCATGTTCTTGCTCAACAGCGGGAATGCAATGGGCAAAACGACAACCCTACTGCCATGGACACTGGATAAATAACAGAAATGACACGTTGAAGAAGGGGGACCAAGGTGGGGGACATTACTAAAAAAAAAGTGGATTTTTTTGACATTTTCTATTTTATTTTTTTTTCTGTTCAGCAAACTGAGATGTTTAGAAAAAGAATGGGGGCGTGAGGAGGTTGGGTAGCAGATGAAGTTATTACTTAGGAAGGTGGGAATCATTTTACTAGCCTGTAAATTAAATGATGCTATGTCCCTACCGAAATGCTATAAAAGACAACTCTCGTTTATGACCGACTTCATTAAAGCGTTTAATTCGGTGTCACTTTCTGTGGGTGTGAAAGTTAATAGTACAACTGTCATTGATGCGAATGGTTTATAAAAGATTATTGCGGTAAATAGAGGAAGTTGATCGTGTCAGGCTGTTTGTGAATTAGTCAGCATTGTGAATGGAAGTTGTATTTTATTATTATTTTTTTTTTTTTACAATTATTAATTCGTGTTTCAAATGGTTAATGATTTGATTGCTCTATCAGACATATGCGGAGGGAAAAAGTTGAGAAATTGTCAGTGACAGCAGAGAGAAGTACTGTAAGCTTTTCCGTTTTTCCATCGCTAAATGGAAATTTCTTCTCCAAAAGATAACGGAGAAAAATAATGTGTTAATGGATTAGAGACATCTCATAAATCTCATTACCAATGCACATAAATCAAACTGAGGGTCTTAGAAGTCATGGGTTTGGACATGGAAAGAGAAAAAAATAATAATAATAAATAAAAAATATTACCCATGAAATGAATGAGCAATTTCCTTTGCTTCTGAGATGTCTTTCTTTTATATACAGATGGTTGTAAACTTGTTTTTAACCAGTTGTGTCCTGCTACACACAAATGCCTAGTAGCTATTTTATTTTTTTTTTCATATAAATCTCATAGGTTTTTTCTTTATATTAAGTTGTAAAGTGATGGTACTCATATGTGGATTTCGGCTGAGAATTTCGAGAATGTAGATAAAAAAATTAGCTTAATATAAATTTGTAGTTAGAATGTTTAACAAATGTAGTGGTCGATTGGTCTGTTACTAAACAATAAACAGGGTGTTCCTAAAAGGTTTAGTCATATTTCAACTGCGATGCTATTCATAAACAAAGCAAAAAATCCATATAAACATGGTTCCGGAGATGCTTCTCTTCTGATATAACACAGAGTGAAATTATGTCATTTCATAGCCTATTTGTGTAAATATTCAAATTGAATACATGCATTTCGGAATCCATGATTATATGGAATTTGCTTTGTTTTGATGCGTAGAATTCAAAACAAAGCGTTCAATGCGTAGCACCTTCCTTTCTGGTTTTATTAGCCCGTAGTTTCAGTGTACTTTAGTTCGAAATCAAGACTAAAGACAGCTAAGTTTATACAATTCGATGCAATGTTGAATTCCACGTTTTCAACAAAACTCTTCAAAACAGCTACTTGCACTGAATTCGCTATGTTTTGGAGCGAATAGCTTGTAAACGTGCGTTTCGCACTGAGAGGAGCACTTATCCAACAAAAGTCATCAAAATAAGCTATTTTCACTGTATAATTACACAACTTTTGCTTTAAGGGAATTTAATTAATAATCTTTGCAAACATCTTCATCCCAACCGTAATATTTATTTTATGTATTAAAAATATATGTCTACAAATGGGTTCTTAAAAATAAAAATGTATAAAATACAGTAGACATGAGACAGTTCATTCGCAGTTACAAAGTTGTACACACTTCGGAAAACATTTATATATGTCATCACTTCTTGGACATCGTCCCTTTTTTTTCTCCTTATTTTTTCGATTTATTTCTTGCTGTCATTGGAGTAACTTAATGGATACGTGTTGAAATTTTTCCAATTTAAAGCAGGTGTCTCTTACACACACAAGTCGTCCATTGACAGAAAGTGTTCTGCAGGAAGTCGTTCTCGTTGCGTGGACACCCTATGGATCCTATTTCCACAGGGTCTGGATATTGTCCGAGTTGATGATGATGACATATCTGTCAGTTTGTACTGTATGATATAATGAGTCGTCTAGATCTGGAGGGATTGCAATTGAAATCTTCGCTTATTTTTTAATGAGCTCGGTGAAGTAGCTTATTAACAGCTAACATGTTTCAATATACGTACTCTCAACTTGCAATGGCACTATTTCCATTTAATGACTTTTTCAATACCGTCATCTGTTGTATATTTTTAAGCTCCCAGATGCTGAAGTGTAAACAAGATGAGAGAACGTTATTGGTTGTAATAAGACATCAAGCGAAATAGTATATATATATATTTTTGCTCTTCCTTCTGTTAGCTATTGATCGTAGTGTGAAGTATAATGTCTTCTTCTTCTATTGGTCCAGATGAGGACCACGTGTTTCTTAGAAGCCTCAACTTTTACTCACTGTCTGCCGGATATCTGTCTTTTGTCGGTTTTTCTTTGCTAGATTTTTTTTTTCTAGTTGCAAGAAACTAAAAACGGTGATTTTTCACTCGCTTATATAACATTTTTTATCCTCGGAAGTATCGACAAAAAAAACCAACATCCCCAAAATTGCTGGATGAAATGGCAACCTTGCACAGTTGTTGCAACATTTTTTATTCTGTATCGTATTATATCCGACACAGCTGCTTATGGTTCGGTTTTTACGTTGTTAAAGGCCTATGTCTAGAAGAGTTTCAATTGCTGTATTTAATGATTTACTAATTGAGATAATCGATACTAAAGATTTATACATGAATAAAACTATAACAGTGATTCCGGAAATGTTCACTTAAAATGTTTACAACAAAGTTTAATTTTCGGTAAATTAGCTCAAGATGGGAGTGAAAGGATGCCTCAAAACATGTCGTGAAATTTCAAGTTTATTGCTTTTCAAATCCAAAAGAGTTTGTTTCTTACCGACACTAGTAGGTAACTCGTGCTGTAACACAGGTATATCATTGTTATAATTTTATTCAAGCTAATTTATTACTGTTTACATTCGTATTATGGTGATACCATGGAGGATAATTTACACTATTCTATACTATTTTAAACTTTCACATAAGGGTTGTTTACACTCAGGTTGTTATAATATACACCTTAGATTTCAAGCGTTATACACTCACAGATAACTTTGAACTTTTGCATTACTAGAAGTAAGAAAGTTAACAATGACGGGGAATTTTAGTGTTATAATTTTAATTTCATTAGTTAAGCCCGTTTGACACGTCAAACTTTTTTCAATCAAGTTCTGTCGATTTCAACTTTTTCTGACATCATACACACCGGGCGCATTTCAGTGCTTTTGTGGTGTTTGGTTGTTTGACGGAAAGCACGTAGACGTGTATATGACGTCGGAAAAAAGTTGGAATCGACGAAATTGGATTGAAAAAGTTTGACCTGTAAAATGTGCTTTACTGTTTACATTCGTGTTATTGCAGTTATTATTTTACTTAATCTCATTAGTTACTGTACTGTTTGCATTCGTGTTGGTATGATTACGCACACAACTGTTACGGAAATACAGGTATACATATACAGTATAGTAGCTGTTTTCTCGTAGCATTTCATAATTATTATTCTGTAATTACAATACTTATTATTATTTACGTCCGTGTTATGATGGATTGTCATTGTTCACATCCACGTTGTTATCGTAAACTCCCGTAGATTTCAAGCATTCCGAACAAACACAGATATGGGCAATTATATACAGTATAGTAATAGTTTGTGTCAATTGGAGAAAGGCCTCTTAAGAATGTACCAAGAAGAGTCCTTATGCATGCCAAATAGTAGCAGGCGTTGTTTTATGATGACTGACGTTAGATTTCACCAAGGAGGAAGGATGTATCCATAAGCATACTACTCAGCACGTCAGCAGTTTTACTTTTACTTTTCTTGTTGGTACCATCTCTCTGACGCTCGTTTATTTTCGAAGACGAAAAATAGTAACTTGCGGTGCACTTGTTGAGAGTCGTCGTCGAGGTACTTCTCGTAAACATGGTTTCATTTTTTTCTTCTCTTCTTTAAATTAGAATTATTGAGACAGAAACTGATGGGGCAAAGCTAGGAGGACGTGGGTTGCTTTTTTGGAGTTGTTCAGGGTTTTTTGTTTTGTTTTTTTTTGCATCACCGCAGGATGTTGTATATTCTTTGTCCCTTTGATTGGATAAAGACAAAGTATAGGTTTTGTCGAATGACCCTTACCTTTTGTACGAGGGTAGGAATGAAGTTGAAAAAGAAGATGTAGAAGAAGACGTTTTTATTTTTTTTGGGTCGAGTGTTGAAGTCTGTGGGCTTTAGACAGAGTGAACATGCTGCATCTGCTTATGAAGAAGATAAATCTCGAATGTTTTATGGGTGTGCAGTGCATTACAGGGCCTGGTGACGTTCTTCCCACACAAGGCTTTTCCTTCAACTATGGAATGGTAGGGCTGTAAATTTTAAGGTGAACTTATGCCTGTTGGTGGGTGCTTCTTTGCACTCCAAATTCTTGCATCAGCAACCCTATCCTAGAAGATAAGAAATAATTTTTTTCTTCAATTTTGTTTTTCTGTTTGTTTTTTTTTTTGCTTATTTATGCTTAGCTTTTAAAAACCGTTAATGGTAAGTTTTTCTATCTTTTAAACACGAAAAATTTGGTATCTCGAAATTTTAGTGTATGTCTATGTGATAAAAAGATTGCTATGTAATAGCCAAGCAATGGCTCATGGTGTACATGCAATTATTCTACATGTGTTCATTTTACATTTGTTTTTTTTTTCTAAAGAAATTTTAATAGAAATTTATAGTAGACTAATATAACTTTTATGTCGGTACAGTATCATATTTCCGCGTTAAGTGCATAATACGATAAATAAGTGCTTTGATAAAAGATTGTTACGAACTATACAATAATTGAATGATACCAAGACATGACAAGAAGGTCACAAAGGAAAACAAAATTCGGTTCAAATTTAAACTCGTAATGGATTACGAGGGGTAGTTCAAAAAGTCCCCGAAAAGAATGAATTATTATTTAATGATTTATTAAATTTAACCATCTACGTCGTATTGATAATTCCATGTTTATGGATAAACAGGCCTAATTGGCCTTTTGTCAGAATATATAATCAGTGGATGTGAGATATCACTTTTTGTTTATTACATTGTAAATGTCGTGGTTTAAAATATGAAAACATTAAAAAGTTACGGAACATTTATTTAATTTTTCGGACCTTTTGTTTAACAACAACCCTTAATCTGTATTAGCTATTCGACAAATATAAGTACACTAATAGTGAAAATCATATCTGATCGAAATTGAATAAATATAAGATTTTTTTCTTTCTGTGTTTTTCCTCTTCGGAGTTTTCAACAACAGTATGAATAGATCATAAATTTCAAGTTTAAAAAATAAGTGTAAACATTTTTCCTACATAATTTCGCAACACTTTAGGTTGCACATTTGGAGGTTTATCATGATGGCAAAAATTATTTTAGTGCAAAATTTCATTTGAAGAGTGGGTGTATTCATGATGATTTGTAAACATTCAGTAGTACAAGAAGTCCTCGATGTGTGCGAGGTATAAATCGAAAATTGTATAGATTTCGCATAAATTGAAAATCGTATAAATTAAAATCGCATAAAGTGGCAAGACAATTCTAGCTTGATGATCACTATTTGAATTACACTATAGTTAAAATGAGAAAAGGTAAGTGCTGGGGAGGGTTGTCACTTGTTCACAAAATCGCATAACAACGAACTTTTTTCACGTATAACCAACATCTGGGATTTCCCTCGTCACTTAATACTCTAAATCGCATTTAAATGGTGTAACTCTGTATAAATAAAGATCATCTGTGTAATTTTGCTGTTTTGAATCATGTCTTTGATAAGTGACGACTATACAGGGTGACAACAAAAGTCCTGTTGCAGTGTAATATCTCGGTGATGGGAAATAGCTTAAATAAATACTCTTACATTACATTGTAAGAGTATTTAGGCTCCTCCCCTGAACATTACATTCAAGGGGGGGGAGCGGAGACTAAGTATTCAATCATCGTGTAGTAGCTCCACACCGGTATACTGTGCTCCTATGTAAGAGTATTTATACTGTAACAGAAATTTCGTTTGTCACCCTCGTGTTTTTATGTTATTTTCTATATAATCGTGTCAATGTTGGTTCATTATTTTATTTTATTCGCAACATTATCATATTTTAGTTAAATAATAAAATGTACATCACGCCTGCTAATTGGTTGAACAGTTCTTGGTAGCTTCTGGAAGCTTTTTTTTTTCCAACGAAGTTGGGCTAGGTCAAGTGATAGGTCATTAAACAATCTTTTGGTGTTTACATTTGTTTTGGTTGTAAAAAATTTATGGAAAAAAAAAGAATTTGTAAGAGAACTTTATCTGAACCTTATCTACGGTGTTTAAAAATAGTTACCACTTATTGGATTGCTGGAAGACATTTGTTTTTACCATCTTTTTCTCTTTGTTGTTGTTGTTGTTTTACTTGGTGTAATCGACTGGAAGTTGTAAAGTTGAGTCGAGAAATGTTTTTGTCGAACCAACTAACTTTGCACAACCTCTTGGCAAAAGTCGAGAGTTGTTCTTTGGGGTTTTTGTAGCCATTCTTTTGGAAGCTAGTCGAGGGTAGAAGCATTTTATCAGCACTGCTCAAGACGATATGAGATTAAGAAAGTGACAGGATGACGGATTGCCCTGTTTAAGGAACAGAATGAAACCACTACTTCCTTTATCAACAGTTCATTCAATAATAATGAAGTGCTTGCTTGCTCTACAAACGAGCAATTGATTAAAAAAATTTGGGCCTTAACAAGTTTTTTTTTATATATATCTTTTTTTTTGTGTGTTAGTTTCTTCCCCCTTTTCTGTTATCGACAGAATCACTGGAAATATTTTAGATGATATAAAAAAAAGTGCGAAAATTGCACGTCGAGTTTGTACCTTTTTGCATCAGATAATGAAGCGAAAAATAGGGCTACTCCCACATTATCTGGATAAGAAGGGATGAGACATTCATTAAAATTTTATTGGCCTTGTTGGTTGCATATGAAACTTTTTTTTCCTTGGGTTGTTAGTCACTTAATGAATCATTGATGAAAAGTTATTTTGCTCAATCTTTGTAATCTAACAATCGAGGTGGAGACAAGTTTTAATGCACACAAAAAATTTGTTTTTTCAAGTACGTTCGTTTTCGTTATTGCAATTACTGTTTTTCTTTGGCAGGGTTAGTGCGTCCCTTAAACCTCTAAATACCTACCTTGGCAGGATTAGGTTGTTTCCGTAGTACTGGTTTATACTGGTTAATGTTAATGCATGGTATGCTAAATTATTGACTAT